>JAOUWY010000011.1:8860023-8873352 GCA_025728095.1 Prietella phreatophila
CCCCGCCTTGCTTTCTCTTCTTTGCTTCATTTTCCTTTTTTTAGCATGTAATTTTCTTTGGAGCTTCTGCACATAATTTTTTTTTCCCTTCCACCCCCGGAAATATTAACATGCAGACGTTTGTGTGACTGCTTATTTTGCCTCACAATTATGCTGTGAATTTTAGGAGAGTTTATTTTCCCTTTTGATAATTTATTGTACCAAAGCAGTTTTTTTATAGCACATAGATGTCTGTAACCAATAATGTAGCAGTTGTGCACTTTGAAACAAGGTGTATCAGATTTTTTTTTTTTAAATGTCAGTAAAATGGCTGTATCTATTGCTTTATTGAAACTGGAACTGTTGTTAATGCGGCATATTTACTGAGAGCTGGATCCCGAACAGTATCCTTTTTTCCTCTTTTTTTTTCTTTTTCTTTTTGAAACAGGACAACAGCGTAAAACAACTGAAACACAAGTCTTGTGTTGTAGATTTTAGTTTTGCTTCATTCTATGAGGTGGAGGGAGGGTCGATGCCCATGCCGTTGGCTGCTCTGCGGGTTCCAGGGCTCCTGGGTGGCCACTGAGCAACTCGACGTGAGGACAAGGAGAAGCGGTGCGCTGCGTAATCCAGTTAGACGCCTATTTCTTAGGTGCCTAGTTATCTGGATTCCACTGCCTTAAGTGTACAGCACCGTGCTGTCATGAACAAACTGTGCAGAATGTGCACCGAGCAAAATGTGCAGCCCCTGCCTGCTCAGCAAGCATGATGTTCGAGTTCAGGTTCAACCTTCACAAGCTCCGATGTGAGAGATTTTTCCAGCCTGGGCTCTTGGTGGCTCAGGAGCTGGGGTTGATGTGTGAGCACAGCCTGGTCTTCTAAAGTCTCCCTATCGCTCTTTCTTTTTCTTTTTCACACTTTCGCTGAAGGTATCTTCATACCTGTCCTGCTTTCACGCTCCCTCTATTGCTCTCTCCACGTGAGTGTGATTTGATGCCTATAAATACAAGGTAAATGGTCCTATAGGGTTCTTGTTCTTGGCCAGCAGCAAAGGACAGCTAATGGGAGGAGTCCATGAAAAACCCAGGCTTCAGGTGTTTACTTTGTGACCCCATTTTAATAGCTGAAATAGAATTTATGTAAATATTTATATTTTTTTAAATAAAGGAAGTTTAGAACTCACTACTTTTTTCCTAATGGTATTTTGAGTACATTTAAGTCAGCTTGGTGACCATGCAGTGGAACTCTGTGGTAGTCAAATGGGTATCAGTGCTTCCAGCCCAAAGTAGTTGACAATGCCAGTACAAATGCAAAACTCTAGGGTTTCAATCTAACAGGAGAGTAGATCTTCATACCTTAAATATAATAGACAGGGTATAGTGTGTGGATGTGTGTCTACAAATCCGAATGACGGCAGTGTTTTCATATATTCGTATACATAAGAGATTATGTATGCCTAGTACAGGAGATATTTTTGTTGTGTTAATTTGGCACATGTTTAATAAATGGGTCCATGTGAAAACTGAATGTAGGCTATTGCTGGAGGTGCATGTAGCAAAGTGCACAGCGGTCGTTTTTCAACAGTCCGAACCGCGCATCCTCGATTTAAAAACATGGGCTCTTCACTCCGAGTCCCATAACTGCGACTACTACCCCAGGATGAGCGCAAAGCCCCACTGCAGCTTTCCCCTCCCTTCCCTGGTCCCCGGCCCCCCAGGCCTCCACGCCCACTTTAGAGTCTCCACTTCTCCTCCCTTTGGTTCCAGGACATCTGGTGTGCACTGCAGAGCTGAACAGCGTGACAGAAGGATAAGTACCTTTTATTCACAGATTGTACGATCAGGACTTTCTGTGTAAAGTAAAATGTTACTGAGAGGCAAAAATGGACAAACCCTTTGTACTATATTCAAGCGGTCTTATGTATGACATAAAAAAGTTGCTTAACTTTTGCTTGTCTCTTGTTTTTGTATTGTGCCTAACTTCTAGATGCAGATTTACATTTTTCTTTGTAACAGCATTGCTAAACGAGAAGAGACGGGTCACATTTAGCCTCAGTTCTTCAGTACCTTCACGCTATGCTGCCTGTGAAGTGGCGGGACAGATATAAAAATTATAGCTGATTCTAGATACACAGGTTGACGAGATTCCAAATCTTTGGTGAGACTCCACTTCAACTGAATGGTCATTTAGTGTATTGTTTTGAAAGTATTCTTTTTATCTGGCCTGATATAATAACAGCTGGTGCATCAAATATGAAAGTGGATGCATGCTCCCATCCTGAGGCTCTACAAGTGTCTACGTAGTTCCTCTACGTCTTGTGAAGGTAGTGAGTCTCCAGGGCTAGAGCTGAGAACGCTTATAGCAGCACACACCAACCCTCTTCCTTGAAATCTACCTTCCTGCAGGTTTCATCTCCAATCAAAATCTTAAAAACCCCTGTTTTAGTTCATCAAGAACTTCTTGAGACAAGTATTAGATGGTCAGGTGGATATGACTACGAAGGTAGATCTCCAGGAACGGTTAGTGACCACTACCTTTCGGTCACTTCAGCCTACTCACCAGTTCGGCTTCCTGATGTTAAAGGGATGCCTTGCTGACTACTCGAGAAAGTAAAATAACGTGTAGATGGAGCAGTTGATTACATAAAACTTCATTTGAATGTATGAAACCTTATATTGTTTTATACAGTTGTTAAAACACCCTGCTGAAAAGTCGAGTCTTGCCTGACCAGCTGCCAAAACACAAGCCATTGTGGTCAATATAGACCATACCAAACAGAAACAGTTAGAAAATCTCATTTATTGATCAGTTTAAAACATTAAGAAAGATGCTGGAAATTGAACTCTCTGACATAGACTGAACAAGCTCGACTTTTCAGCTGAGTATCAATTCTTATGCCAAATTTGAGCACTTGGATACCTTCTGCTCCTGAATCTTACCCTTGTGTTGACTCTTCTGCTTGAATTAGTGAAGTGGGGCATATAATAAACTGAAACAAAACACGAGCTGTTAAAGCAAAGGAGAGTCTGAACAAGGGGAAGAGGATTCTGCAAGGAGAAGTGGTGAGGGGGGAAGTGGAGAAAGCAGTGTCCAAAATGTGTGTTCAGTAACACACTGATTGCACATTGCTGTAAATGTTTTCGATCAGAAGGAGCTCTCCATGTAAAAAGTAGGCCTAAAGAGGAGCTTAACGGAGGACAGGTGCTAGATACACACTCTTTCCTGAAGTGCTTTCCACCATCCGTGTTCCTGGGAATTTGCTCCGTCTTTTAAGCACGAGGCAAAAAGAAGAAAACAGGACTGGCAGTCAGTGGCTGTTATGTGTAGCTGTATGGTTTAAACACAATCCCAGGACACACAACCTCCTCATTCGACTGCACACAAGAGACAACTCGTTATTCAAATCTGACCCAAGTTGACCATAACACCAGGCTGAATTTTCACGTTTTCTGGGGAAACAACACTCAAAGCCTTGCTATAGCCTGTACACCACATGGCAGTGTTTTACGTTTGAACAATTATTTAACATGAAACTGGAGAAGGAAAACAAAAACGCCTCATAATAGTAAACAATCTTACTGATTGTTTTCCACTGTGAGACCGAGTGAGAGAGAGAGTTTCAATTTGAACCACTAGGTGGCCTACTTGTCAAGTGGCTGAAGCCTCACTCTTCATATAACAAGCCACACTGCTCTATTATCCTGCCTATATAATAATGATTTTATTTGCGTTTTAATAACAGCACATGGCTGTAGTTTGTCAACTTTATTTGGCTATTTATTTTATGGATTTAGTCATCTGTCTGAATGCAGCTGTTCAAATGAGCAATTAAATCTCTATGTGCATTCTGCTAGAATACACTAACCTCTGCTTGTTCCAAAAAAATGTCATTTTAATTAAGATATATAAGATATATATAATGTGCTTAAGTGTAGTGCTTTTTAATTATATTCCCAAAACATGATCTATTTATGTATTGAAGACTAGGATGAGTATGGTATTAATCCTTAAGTGTAAACCTCACACTATTATTTATCATGTTACCCCTGCAAGACGAAGCAAGTGACTGGTTTTGTTTTCAAACGATTTTGAAAAGCCACTCATATGTTACAATAATTTTTTTTCTTCAGAATTTTTAAATGATCAAAGGAATTTATGTAGATTTATGCAGGCCCACATGCACATAATGATATTGTTCTCTGCTTTTGGCCAACAGCACTGGTCACACCATGCGTCTGTGCAGATGCTGCCTTCAAAAGTCTAAAACAGGTTCGAATTCCCAGCCAAATTTCTAGAAAACTCTTGAATTAGATGAACTAGAAAGGAGATCCTGGTGATGGTATGTTGGTAACGGTATGAAGAGTCTCAATAGAAGTGACATTATCCTGGGCACGGTTTGCAGCATTTTAGTAAGTATGTATTTGTCATGTTTGATTATAGGATGAAATATTGCTTCCACATATATTATACCCATATTTAGTAAAATACACTGTTTTTTTTTCGATAGGAAGACCATTCTATAAAACTGTAGGCCCTATAGAATGTTATCATGTACATTTATTTATACAGGATGTCCCAAAAATCTCCATACATAGGAGAAATTAAGACTTTCTTGCAAAATGTCTCAAAATCTTTCATACCCCCTGCCTCAGATAGCCTTTAAGAATGTCTGACGACAGAAAAACGTATTAAAATCATTCTCATGGGTGGATTTGGAAACTGTCGTAAGGTTGAGATGGACTTTAAAAGGAAACATGGCCAGCGCATCACACACACGACTTCTTGCCAAACTTCTTAACCAATTCTAAAGACTGGATGTGTTGCGGACCAACCGAGAACTGGATGTCCATGAACATCCACTGATGGCACAACCAATGTGGTACTGGCATGCATACAGTAGTCCCCTATAAATGTAGACTTTTGGGAAACCTTACAGAGCAAAACCTTTATTCAAAGTGACTCGGAATTTGTTGCAGAATCCAATCTGAACACTGCACAGCTGTTTGGCAAAGCAAGTATGTGTATGTTCTGGGGATTCAGAGATGTTTCCTATAGGAATGGGATTAGAATTGATTATTCGGTGAAAGATTTCTGAGATCAGAATCTGTGTCAAATGACCTGACAGTACAGTGTACTGAGATGTTTTAATGCTGTAACTGCAGCTAGTTGAAAAAGAAAGGGAAAGTAATGTAGCACTTTAAACTGTTAGAACACTGTAGCAAGATAGTTTCAAAAACACTTTTTTCCAATATTCAAAGACAAAACAACAAAGAGCCCACAGTCTAAAAAAAATGTGGGGTATATGTTTTCCTACACAAATGCTGGGTTGAGCCTCTTGGGTCATTTAATTGAGCTTTTTGTCAGTCTTGGGCAGCTTTTGGGTAGATCTGTGTAACCCAATTGCTGGGTCATTTTCACTGACAGTTGAATCAACGCAACCGACTGTACTGCCGATGTCGTCGTCCAGCTCTAAACTCACTTCAAAGTGAATGCTTGTTGCTTTTGGCTTTTGATTGTGATCGTGGAGTCAGAATCCTGAGGCGAGGAAACGTAATGACCACAAGTAAGTTAGCATTCATCACTATTTAGCGTTAATGTTGCTGAAAATACCTGTCTGAGTTTGTGATATTTAGGCAGTGAGCTCTTGAAAATGTATTCATTGGAAAATAATAACTCGGCTAGTCACAATTAACTTTACCTATCAATACAGCTTCAAAAGAATATCATGTACTGCTTCCTCAGTGTTGGTGTTACAATACTAGTGTTCTGTGTTTTTGTTGGCTGTGAAATATGGACTGAGGTTATTTTATTATCCTCTGGGTCTGCATTTTATCTGAAGCTCCAAGTTAGGGTTAGTTAACTGGATGCTGTTACCAATCACAGTAGGGATGAGTGATGCTAACCTGGACGCTCACTTGAGTTGCTAACATAACTTTAGCATACAGCTTGCGGTAATGTTAGACTTTTTGAGAGTTAACAATAATGTAGTACAACAGCTATTCACCATGATGTAATACAGAGAGTGGGTTAACGTTAAGCAGGTGTTTTGGACAAGGCAATTTGTAGAAATTAGCTTTAGGAGGATAGGTTAGCACTGTGTTTCTTCATGTATTCGGTGAATGTTTATGCTGGTTAACATGTGCAGACAGTCAGTGGCTAACGGAAACGTAGCTATCTCAGTAGTATTGAGGCCAAAAGTTCTTCACAAGGTTAACGTGACAAAAAGAGTATGGGATTTAGGTTGTAATGCTTACCACTGTCTCTGTAATGTTGGTTGGCTTAATTAGGTTGTGCAAAATAATTGGCTTTGAGGTGCTAAAAGCAGGAAATTAAATATTTAGAAGTTAGCTAGATTTTCCTGGTGACTCTGCAGTGCCATTTTGTTCATTAGGAGTGTGGAGGTCACGTTTCCAGAATTACACACATTGGGATTCTGTAACGCAATTTCTCAGTTAAAACCCAAAAGTGTGTCCATATTTTGTAGCTAACATCTAACCAACAGTATTTTTGCTCTTTTACATTTTTTCTAATGTTAGGCATTGGGTCTCCTGTCTTTGTGGATGGCTGATGGATTTGTAAGAAGATGCATCAACTCCAATTCTTACATCTGTCAAATATTTTAATGATTTTAATAAATGTCACCTGAATTTCATGCAATTGTTTGTAGAGCATTTTAGTAGAATTTTAGCGCACAAACAAACCGCGTTTTAGAATAATTGTAAGGAAAAATGTATAAACACATCTCAGTTTTATATTTGTGTTATTTTAACACATCTTTGTGTGGAAATGTTTAACACACTGATTGTGTTGAAAGCAGCACAATGTGTTGTCCTTAACTAGACAAATGTGTGTTATAAATTAACACGTGATGGTTATTTTTAACACATCTGTTTTAAGAGTGAAGGTCATATCAATATATTTATCCATTAAACAATTACTGTACACTAGAAAAAGAAAAATGTGTGATAACAGTTTACATGACACCAATTGCAGCTCTATCTTTGTTAGCTTTGACTTACTTGTTTGTAATGTCCACTGGATCTTAAGTTAGTTACATATGTTTTAAACGGCTCCTTGGATAAAAATCTGATGTTTTCATCTTAAATATATGACTTGAGTTGTTTACTTCAAAGTCTATATATATAATACCACTTTAGCAGCTCTAGAAATACATCTCTGAACACTTTCGTGTGTATAAATGAAGGAGCTACCATGTTGACATATGTTTATAATGTAGTATATTGGTTTTTTTTTAAAAGGGTAAAAATACCCCTGGAAGTATTAAGCCATTTATGAAATAAAAATAACCCAGCAATTTTGTTTAAAAAAAAAAACAAAAAAAAACATCCTTTGGGTTGAAAAACAACCAATTTGCTGGGTGTAAATAAGCAACCCAAGCTGATAGGGTAGTTTAGCCCAAAATGTGTTCTGTCTTATATTTACACAGCTGTTGGGCTAAAAATGACCCAATTTGGGATTGTTTTTAACCCAGTGTTTTTTAGAGTACAACCTTTTTGGAAGTGCTTTATAAATTCCTACAAAAAAGATCCCAAAGAGGTAACAATTTGTGTTTATTTTTTATGCATTTAGACTGACTGACTTTATCAACACAACTAGCTAACTACTACTGACATGATCTATGACAATCTTAGAAAAGCAAAGTTGAGCCAACTTAATATAGAAAGAATATAATAATTTGATTCCTGATAGTGAAAATTTAAATGACAGATCAAAATGCTTAGCTTAGAATAAGACACTGTATTCTCTTTTTGAATTATTATTAGGGGTCAAGCACTGAAGGTGGTGGTGGTGGCTCTTCTTCTTCTCCTCCATCATCATCATCATCATCATCATCATCATATGAATCTTAAGTAGGAAAATGATGAAATTTGGCACACTCATGGATATCACCATGAGTAGTATCTGGACCAATTACGGGGTCTCTAAGTCTAACTCTATAGCGCAATCACTAATCTAATGGTTCTAATTGTTGAACACTTTATCCCAGAGAAAGGGAATTTAGTTAAGCAGATTACTGTCCTCATGGTGACCACAATGCATATCTTAAAGCAAGACTCCACCCATTACAGTAGTCACCATTTTGAAATATACAGTATTCGTTTTTTTCACTGCTACTCATTCAAATTGTGTCAAATTCTTACCAAAATTGTCTCAGATAAATGGACAGAGCCACACAATTTTGATATTCTTATTTATTCAAAAGTTATGATTCAGTATCTATTAACATTATAACTAAGGCTTTTGTGTGCTCATTTTCACCTTGGAAGTTCTCCTCAACATCAAACCAAACATGCATTCTGTGGTTGGTACCCTGTGATAAACAACCTTCTGTTGTAAAGGTCCTGGGTTTGATTCCCATATGGTGCCAGTTCTTAAAAACATCTTTAATTTTGTGTCCTTTCTTTTGTGGCTCAGTATTGCACTAACCTTTCAACCACATGGCATACAAATAAATGCCTCTGTTCTGTTAATTTCCTGTTCAATCTTATTCTCAGCTGTGCTTCTGAACTATCTTATATTCATTCATGTACATTCTACTTCTCCTCTTTGTGTTATTCAGGCTCCACATTGCGCTTGCTGCACCTTTGGTGTTTGGCCTCTTTAATTACTACTTGCACCTATATTTATTATTCTAAGTTATAGTATCTCACAAAAGTGGGTACACCCCTCACATTTTTGCAAATATTTGATTATATTTTTTAATGTGACAACACTTTGTTACAATGTAAAGTAGTGAGTACAGCTTGTGTAAATTTGCAAGTGGTTGTTACAAAAGTGTCTAATATTTCAACATAATTTCCATATACAGTGGAGTACAATACAATCATCTGTATTAGTATTCCCTACAGCCTTAGAAAAATTGTTTCTTTATGGCTTCTTTGGATAATTATGGGTTCTTAACTTCCTATAAAGTTCTGCTTGAAGTCCCTCTGAATGAGAATTCTTCTGTTCCATACAGTTATAAGCCAAAGAACAATTAACAGAAATGACATTTTAAATAGTAATTAAAATTGTCATCAAATATCATTTCCCTGAACCCATTGTTAATTCAGTTGAGTTATAGATATAGGAAATAAACAGGTAATATTCATTATTGCCATGCTTTCTCCGTATATGCTACAAAAACAGCACACTATATTGTTTCTAACATTACCAGATGGGGTTGGACGAAAATGGCTCCAAATAGGCGCTGTTTGTGAACCACAATTTTGAATTGTGTTAAATAGTTCTGTGAAGCCTATATCTGACTAAAAGGTAAAAGGTTTTTGAGTGCTAATTCATTGTTATGGATAATTGCACTTTTTTAGACATATGTTCTTTTGAAGCACCTCATACGGACGATGTAGTTGCATAATTAAGCAGTTCGTTCTAATTACTGTGTGAGAGTTATCCAAGTCTCTGCCCCAGGCCTAATTAAAATCAGCTCTCTGCTGTTAAGTGTCCGAGTGCTAATGAATGGAGGTATTAGAACTGTAGTGCAGTGCCTCTTTAGACATGTTCATAAACGCTCTCCCTCTGCTCTGCTGGTAGACTGTATGTTTACAGCTGTGGAGGTGCTGTTGATTCAGATTCATGATTCTGATTTATGGTGGTTTAATGGTTAACACGCTTACCTTGCAGCTCCATGGTAGGGGGTTTGAATCTCACCCCTGTGCTGTGTGTACAGGGTTTGCATTTTGTCCCTGTGTTTCAGGGGTTTCCTCTGAATACTCCAGCTTTCTCCCCCAGTCCAAATACGTGCGGTGTAGGTTAATTGACATTTCCAAATTGTCCATCGTGTGTGAGTGTGTGCGACTGTGCCCTGCGATGGGTTGGAGTTGGCACCCCGTCCAGTGTGAGCCCCACCTTGTGCCCCGCGTTCCCTGGGATAGACTGCAGGCTCAGTGTGACCCTGTGTAGGATAAACGTATTTAAAATGGATGGACGGATGGATTCTGATTGGTCAAGAGGGTTGATTAGTATTCTATAACAGCACAGTGTTCTTTTATAGATAAAATGTATAAGATGTGGCACATTGCTGTGGTATAAAAGGAATAAAATTCATGCTTTTATAGGAAAACAGCATCAGCTCCAGCTCCTCAGACAGGACACATGACATGTGATCCCATAACTATTTTTAACAGACTTTCATAACCATGTGATGTAAAGCCTGAATGATCCTAATTCATAGGGTTCTATGTGGCCCAGGCCGAAAAACAGAAGATGTTGCTTTGTTATTCTGTTTTGTTTTGTGTTTCAGTTTTTTTCAAAATTTGTTATGTTAATAATTAAAAAGAGACTGTGGATATTTGCATCATGGGTAATCATGGGTTTTCAAGCCCTTTAACCCCTTCCATTGTACAAATATTTCTCCATGTCCCTTTATGATTACCATACAAAATATAAATTTGAAAAGATTAAGCATGGTAGACAGGAATTTACTGGTCTGTTAATTTTTTTCTTTTATTCTTGAACTTTTTACCCTCAGAACCGAAACACTGTTAACATATAACTTTGTCATTTTTAAATTATCTAACCAGCACTTTTCTAGTTTTATTAAAACCGGACTTAGATTCATGTTGACTTCAGGTGACTGTTCAATTAGGCGTATAATAAAAATAAAATATTAGCTATAAAAAAATATGCTGGTAGTTGATGGTGCTTTCCACCATTGAAAGATCATTCAAAAGATAATGATTAGAAAATTGTGGATGACCATTCTATACATCATGGATACCAACACAGATCTATGTTTGGACAATTGATTATTTACCCCAGGTGCAGGGACGGTCACATCACAGCTCCAATAAGGAATTACCATGTTCTGTGCTGTTTCTTAAATCCCTCCACCTGCAATATTTTAAGCCGTTTACAAGTATGTTGATGTTAGAAGAACATTACACATGTGGTCTCAAGGTCTGGTTTGCATACCTGTATTCATGTGTAGAGACATGACATGAAATCCACATCTGCTATTATCATCACCTTTAGTCAGTTACACTAGATTTGTCAGCTACACAGAAGACGGTATATAAAAATGTATATTGTTTATCAACTTACTATACTGCAAAGTAAATAAATAATGAAGAATTAAAGACATAGCTAGAGTAGGTATGAGTGATTAACCACGGATTGCAAATAATTCATTGTTAATTGTTTGGGTAAAATCTTATAAAGGCTTTGCTTGCTCTTTGTTGAGATCTTGATTTTTTTTTTTTAATATGAATTTACTTGCCTGTGTATTTCTTATTTGTATTATTTTAGAAATATTCCCACCATATTCATCTTATTTGTCAATCCCGCCAAGATTTTGTGATCGCGGAAATGAACGCAAAATCAAGCAAACTCTGCAGTATTTGGAGGAACTTGCGATTTTTCAGAATTACCGCAGATTTTCCTCGGATTTGGGCCAAGAACGTGTATTTAGTCACTGAATAGTTGGAAAGTAGTTGCCATTTAGAAAAAAGTCTTTAAAATCTTCAAAAAAGTAAGAATAAATAAATAAATAATTGTATTGTTGTGCATCTATGTAAACACTAAAAGAAAAAGAAGAAAAAAGTGTGGACAGATTGGTGTTAAGTTTGACTTTATGTGCACATCAGGACAATAAAGTTCTTCAGACTTTTTAATGTGCAAATCCCATGGATTCAGACTGGGTTGTTCACTTATCTTAAAAAATCTGTGAAATAAAGACAGAATACCATCATCTTTAGCAAACACAAAAGGAATATTGAGATATGGTTTATTTCATGAGTATTTATAGAAATCAACAACATCAAAATCATGATGAAATATCTCTAGAAACATTCAGATGACTATTGTACCATATTATGGCTTCTTAGTTAAGAGTTTAAAAATCAATATCTAAAGGAAACAAAAGGAGTAATTAAAGTAAAATATGCCCAGTGTTCCTGACAGTATTTCACCCTAGAAAGTTGAGTTACAGAGGAGTCAACGTGCCTGTGTGTTTGTGTGTGTGTGGGAGGTTCTCTTGCCCTCTGGATGGCTTGCTTAAAAGGAGAGCGGTCCCTCGGTCCGTCGAGGAGCATGATTAAAGGGCACTTCAGCAGACATAATGTACATTGAGACTGGTGTACATTGCCTTTCTGATTCTAAACTTACTAACAGCCTTACAACTTTTTTTCTTAAAGCAGGTCAAAATGATTTCCCTCTGACTCTATATACTTGGCATGCGATATTCTGTATATATTTCAAGCTGCAGGTTTATAGTTGATATTACTCCACACATTTTGAAAACTAATTTCTTTACGCCACCAATTTCACCTTTTAAAAGCTTCATAATCAACAAAATCAGCTATTTTCTTGAAGAAGCTGGAAATCAATAAAAGGCCCTGGAGAAATGATGGCTGTCCTTTGTGTTCAGTTCTTGCTAAACATAATTAACATTTTTTTTCAATGAGAAAAATGTAAAGCCCTTCAGATATAACACTTTTCAGCTTTACCCTTAAAATATCCAGTTAAAAAGAAAAACGGCTTCCATTTCGTTCTCGGATTGCTTTAGCGATACAGGGCTTGGTCTCTTTGGTTGCTCATGTTCAGGAAAAATGGATGAAAGGTTTAATGGAAAAAGAAGGTCTAAGATGTCAGTGCTTGAGGTAAAATACTGTTTTGGAATATTACATATTAGAACACTCTCTGTTTTGCGTGTCTATCAAAGAGCGATAAAATTTACCTGAGGGGCCTTAAGGGAAAAAAATGTTTTCATTTGACTGTCAGATGAACAAATGACAATTAAAATAGGAAATGTTTCTCAGTCCTCAGGGAGAACATGTGCAAACAGCACACCATGATTCATCTGGGAGCTACACACTCACACAGCACCTGAGGCTACCTGAGGGGCACACACACACACACACACACACACACACACATGCACACGCCTTCTGTTTAAAGGTGTGAAGTACTAAGAGTAGAAAGTAACGGAAGTCTAAAAGGGACTGAGGGTGAACAGTGAGGTTTAGCGGGACATGCACAGTCAGGGCCAAACACATCTTCCATCAGAAATCACTCGCACGCTCCAGGCTAAAGCTTTTGCATCCAGTGAAAGATCATTTGCGCCTCACCTACAACTACCTACCATCATTTATATACATCATACAGAGTAAATCAACTATTGTTAAGGTTTGTACATGCGTAGAGATATATACATATATGTTTCTGAAAACCCAGAAGGTAAAGAAATCCTCTTCCAAAAGGCAGAATATACACACCTGGTCCAAATGATCATAGTATCAAACAGCCACCTGTCAAATGTTCACTCATCTCAAACAAATTAATTATTGAAATATATGTACAAAAAATACAAATGTAAATGCCCTAGAAAATATA
>JAOUWY010000011.1:8885190-8895934 GCA_025728095.1 Prietella phreatophila
CATACATACCTACTATATAGTAGGCAGGGTACATATATTTCAGCTACTATATAGTAGGTAAGTATGAGGTTTTGGATGCATCTCAAGCATTCAAGCAGTCATCTATTTGCATGTACAGCATGACACATAATTAACTGCACTTGAAGCTTTCTTAAAATTAAAAATGAAACACCCAAAACTGTATGCGGTACCATAACAAAGACGAACTGTATGTTGATACGTGAAATTCTGGAGGGAACGCGGATGGTGTGGCGTGGGGACGTAATGACGTGTGATGTTAATTGATCTATATTCTATAACGTGAAACCTGATCATGAAAGGACTATTCTAAAAGCAACTCATGCAAACACCTTAATCACAATATTGTCTTACTCAAGTTACTGCTGTCCATGTAAATGTAGTCACTGACTGTCTGGTGGAATTGACAAAACAAAAGTTTACTTGCCTTTCATCTGACTGTTGAATGCAGTGGTAATTTATCATTAAATTAATATTCAAATAATCATTATTGGGTTATTTCTGCATTTACTACATCAGCTTTTTCTTTATAAGTGGAGACCAAATGTTTTCACGACTCCCACCCACTAGCTATCCCTGCCCTATCACAGCATGGTCAATTTTTGCTCTCTTAAACTCCTGGCCACAGCTGGCAGTGGCATTATCAAGAATTGAACTCACAATCTCTTGATAACATGGCAAATGTTAGCAGTGGTGGCTCAATGGACAGGCTCTGGATTACTGATCAGAGGTTCGTGAGTTCTATGAGTTCTATCCTGTTTCTGCCAATCTGGTACTAAATCCTGATACATCCAATCTGCCACTGTTGGTTCTTTGAGAAAGGTAAATCCTTGTAAATCACTTTGGATATAAGGTAAGCCTGCCAAAAAAGCGCTTTTCTGCTATGCCACTCATGTACTGTATATAGCGTTTGTTCTTATAAATATCGGTGTTACATTATGTTCCAGTGACATTGTTGTGAGTTGTCTTAAATAGTTCATTGAAGCCCAGTGAACTCAAATCAGAGTTGCTTTACTGGCATATGGGTGCAAACTGAAATCATATAGGTCTTCCATCCATGATATAGTCTAGGTACTATTCTAAATATATGTGTGTATTGCTGTACGAAATCATGGATCCCTGGATGTTTGGATTAGAAACTCTTCGTGAAGTGAAAGCTGGGGAGGTCAAAATGAAACAGATGTGACATACAGTATCTGGAATATGAAAGAACAAGGCAAACAATTTATTGTCACAAATGTATTTATCATTGTCGTTATTGTTAACAATAACATTAGTAATTAGAAGACCTCAGTACAGAGCATCATCCGTTGGCTGAGTATTACACGCTGTCTCTCTTTAGTTGGTTCATCTTGCACATCTTTAATGTGATGCTCTGCTCTACATATTGTTCTACTAAAATTTTCACAATAGTCCCATAGTTATGCTCAGATGCTACAGAATACCACGAAACGTCTTTTTGATGCATTTTGAAAGACATTTCTTGAACACACAATTCATTAGTTCACTTTGCCCTTAGTCTTGTGTTTGATGAGTAAAGTCCACAGAATGTCCAAAAATAGTTTGAATATGTTCCTTGGTCATTTCATCACTCATTTCTACCTCATGTCTCATTTTATCACTCACATTTCTTAGCACGTGCATTTGTGTTGATATGTAGGGTGAATATATTCATCAGCTATATAAGTTATTATTCTAGTCCCATTAATGACAACATTTGCTGTGAAATTTGCCACATTTTCCATCCAGCTCTAAATCTCCTCTCTTGCCACATATGTTTGATGTCAGAAATGGTCTGTTAGACCTATCTGTAGCAGCATGAATTTCTCTCATCCAGTTTCTCCCTCTCTGACAGTGTGAGGCAACATTACCTACAGAAGTATGTCCTTTAGAATCACAAGAGTATGCTCTTATCTTGAACCAGATTTCCAGTTCTCACAGTGTTCCTGCAACCTGTTAGTTTTCATGGTTTTTCAAAAACATGGACAATACCAAATGTCTGTATGTTTGGAGCTGACTTTTGGTAAGATTGAATGTTTTCATTTAGGCCTGCATTTCCTCTTTGTTGAGCTCAAGCTCCTTGGGGTATAGATCCTTAAGCTAAGATATTCAGTTTCAGACATCACCTGCAGTCCTTTCAACGCTGTCTTTCAGTCAGTGAACAACTTGAACTCAGGATTCTACAGTGGAAGCTCTTTGACATGCAAGTCTGTTTACAGGTTTGGCAAACTCTACTTATGTCCATGGTCACTGACCACTCCAATCATTGGCAAGGATTAAAAATACTGTCTTCCAGTATGCTGATTTTAATGCTTCTAAAACTGTTAACAAGCTTCCTCATTTGATTTTTAAGCCTTGTTCATTGTTTAAAGGGCATGGACTGTGACACTGAGTAATTTCCAAACTAGCTTTTAAATCAGTACTACACTAGCAATGAGTCTCACCACCAAGTACTACTACTTTTCTTTAGTCATGTGCCACATACTAAAGCAACGTGATACAATTTTGCTGAGTAATAACCTGTTGTGCCAGTGAGATAGCACAGCTGTCAAGAAGTCGTCATATTTGTGCAGAGTGAAAGGCACACTGTGCTTCTCAAAACATGTGCTTCACACAGAGCCCTTTTGTGGTGTGAAATGTACTTTGTCTTCCTCAGTAAGAGAAAGTTTCTTCATGGTGTTTTTCCTATAAGAAGTTATTAAGCTAACAGTATCAAGTCCACCCATATATAGATCCACAGGTCTAAAAATGATCTTCGCTCATGAACAGTAGTTATTTCTGGTATGTCACCATTGTGTGCTTGAAATGGGGATTCTTTGCTTTGTCAGATTCAATATAATGGTCTTGCCTACATATCAATTCAGTCCATTGGTTCCCCTATCTGTTTTATGCAGGAATGGAAAATACTTGAGCAATTGTACTTTGTTACCATACTTTGATTTATAGACTTAGGCATATTTAGACTTTACTTGAGTATTACTTATATTTAATAATCATACTTAATTACATTTCCAAGAAAAACCTCACTTTTTACTTCTTACATTTTTATTTAGACCTTCAAAATATTTGTTACAACTTAAAAAGGTCTCTTCTTCTCTCATGCAGACAATGAGTGTATGCTATTTAATCAAATGGACAGATTAGCATCCAATCATTTGTAGTACACCAATGTATAGGGGTGCTTGAAAGTTTGTGAAACATGCCCAACCAGATGCCATATAAATGCATTAGTTAGCTGAACAAAGTGAGCTAAGTAGGGACGTGTTTTGTGTCCTGCACAGTAGGTTAGAATGCTGAGTTAAAGACGAGGCAGATTTTGGTGAAGAGGATGGCTGATTTTTTTTTACCCCCACGCCACACTTCCTCGCTCTCCCTGGCGAACCTCCCCTACCATGGTTGTAGTATTTTGAAAACCATTGGTGCAGGCCTTTCTGAAGTGTGTGCGGCTTGGATATAAAGCACTGCTACAATGCCTGGGTGCAGAGGGACAGTGCATGCTCGCAACAATCACTGACAGCAATGAAGCATTGTATGACCAAGCTGCGAGCCTCTTATATGAACATTTTTCTGTCCTGTAGAGTGTTTTTCTGTGGCGGTTCATATTTTGCCGACGACATCAGCTTCCCGTTGAGTCTGTCAAGCTATATGTGGCTAACTTGAGAGGGCTAGCAAACTCCTGTAAATTTGCCATGCTGTGTGATGAAATGATCCGTGAGCAGCTGATTGAGCACACAAGTGACAATAAAATCCAGGACACCCTGCTACTACATCCTGATGACTTGACGCTATCTAGAGCATAACAGTTGCATTTCAAATTTAACGTTCTGCTGAATGTGCGGCTACACCAACAAACCAAATTAAGTTCGTATCTAGCCCTCCAATGCTCACTGACAGTCCCCCACCCATGGAGCAGTCATTGCACATGGTCATCTTGAATGATGTGTGTGTTCCCCTGCTACTGGACACAGGGGCCCTTTTTGAATGCTGACATGTACAGGCAGCTTTTTAACATGCTCCATCTGGCGTCGCCCTCCATGGGCCTGTGCCCTCCACAGCCCTGAAATTAAAATACTGATGTCAATTACAATGTCTGTTTGCTCTGGAACAAAAATACTGCCCTTATTGATTTTCCAAGTTGCCCATAAAGGAGCTAATTCGATGGGACTGGACCTGTTCACTTCACTATCATTCAACTGAGTTGATGTGTTAGTTGAGGCTTTTGTTACACAAAAGGGAGCATTTCGGTATACCAGGATGCAATTTGGCCTGAGCTCAGCCCCTTCCTCCTTCCAACTTAGCGGGCATACCAGATGTCGTCATCTACCTTGATGACATCGTTATGCACACAGCAACAATGAACACTCGTGATGAGCACCTCAAGGTTTTAGACACCCTGGCAAAACACAAACTGACACTTCATGGTATCAAATGCTTTTTTGCGGTCCCTGTCATTGAGTTTGTGGGGTTCAAATTGTCAGAACAGGGCATTTCTCTTCTTCAATCCAACATGGATGCTATTCAATCCATCCCTGAACCGACCTCGACTGCCCAGGTGGCTTCCTTTTTAGGCATGACAGGCTAATAATTGTTAGTTTCTTCCTCAGTATTTGGCCACCACTGCCCAGCTGCGCCATTTGCTTCAAAAGGACAAACCCTGGGAGTGATTGCAAGCATGCTCAGAAGCTAATCACGTGCAGCGTGTCAGTCACTGCCATTGGGGCTGTTCTATCACAGGTGCAGAATGTACTGGAAAGGCCCATAGCCTTCACCTCACAGGCCCTTAACCCAACAGAGCAGCTGTACTCAGTGGGTGAGCAGGAGGTGCTGGAGTGTGTCTGAGCATGTGAACAGTGACATTTGTATTTGTATGGCTGCCATTTCACACTAAGGAGGGACCACCATGCCCTAGTGGCACTTCTAGCCCCTTCAGGTACAGGCCATAAGCCACTGTGACTGCACAGTGTATAACAGGCTCTGCCAGTATAATTACATCCTTCAGTTCACCTCAGGCCACGACAATGGTGGCAGACCTGTTGTTTTGTTCCGTTACAACCCAGGATATGCCAGTTGACAAATGCCAACCCGAAATCATTTAGCAACTTCATACACCCCTGCAGGGTATTGTGTCACTACAGGAGCTGAAATCAGCCATAGAGCAGGACCTGATCCTTTCCCAGCTCTGCACCTACATCTGAGACGGCTGGCCATCACATGTGCCAGGGGACTTGGCTGCATTTGCTTGCATCAAAGATGAATCGTGCTGGAGTGACACATGTGTAGCAAGAGGGCTCTGCACTGTGGTCCCAGGGCCTCTTCATGCACATGTACTTGAAATAGCACACAAGGGTCACCTGGGCATAATGAAGCTCAAACAGTGCTGCAGATACAGGGTCTGGTGGACGGGCATGGACAAAGATATTGAACTTCTAGTCAAAGATTGATCTGCCTGTCTCATGAGTAGAAAGATCGGCAGGTGCAATAAACTGACCTTGTTCTGTTCTGCCCCCTAGCAGTTACTTGTCGACTTGGCAGGACATTCTATCTGCTGGAGGATGGCACTCAATGGCATTCCAGCCATCTTCAGATAGTGTCCGCACCAGCCCCAGCCAGCCCACAAATCAGGGGGACCTGGCCCAGTGTCTTGCTCCAGGGAGGGAACCATTAATGCCTCTGGCCAAAAGGCAAAACCTGGACTCCTCTCTAGCCAGCCCCGTGGATTTCCCCATTCCCTCTGTGATTCCCCAGGCCCCTGGGTCCCCTGGGCTCTCAGACTCTTTCTTGCCATGGCCAGTGCATACCTAATCACGGCCTAGTCATTTGGAAGACTTTGTTGTTATTTTCCATATTTAGATGGCATAGGGAATGGAAGGGGGAATGTTGTGTCCTGCATAGTAGATTATAATGCTGAGTTGTCTTGTTGTTTTGTTTATACATCAAAACATGAACTAGCTATCTATCATTAGCTAGCTACTTTCTTGATGTACAATTTAGGCTACATAGATTTGTTAAACTAATCCTGTTAACCAGTTAACTAGCTAAGGTAGGCTCCTCAGTTCTAATTGCCTATAACCTTAACTGCCTTCTGGTGGCTTGGGAAGGCGTCCGATGCAATAATATACAGTGAGAAAGAATGCGTTTATGAACACTTTTCCAATTATTGCCACCTGAAGCAGCATATAATATTTTAGAAAACCAATTCTGGTTTGCTCTTAAAAATCACTGTACTCTCCCATTATGTTTTTGCAACCAGGAGATGTATCTGATACACGTCACTCTATCATGCAGGGGTCTACAGTATGTAGACTATATATGGGTCTGTGTTCCAAAATAAGCTGAACTTTGCACCCTAATGAAAACAATGGACGTTAAACAGCACCCTTTTCTCCTCTCATCGCATCCCTGTATCAAACACCATCTGCGTCACTGGATGCCTTGATGTAATCATCAGGGAAGGGGTGGGGGCGCTTACGCACAAAGACACACCACATTACTGTATGTGTTTGCCAATAGAGATGTGCATTTTGTTCAATTTCACAGCTCAAATACTCAACAGACAAAATGAGCATCAAATTCCCAAGAGCTGATCACAACTTTATACACCCATTGATTTGCAACCTTGATGAAACGTTTAGCATCTTCTGTATAACAGCCAGTTTTTCATGTTTTTGTTTTGTTTTGTTTGTTGCAGTTGTTTAGAGCTATGGGATGTAACATTTTTGCAGTCCTGGAGGCAATACTCAAGTTGTGACCTGGGAAGACTCTCTCTCCACTCTTGATGCTGACCAAGCTGCTCCAAGAAAATTCTCCTCTGGTTCATTTTTGCCACTGTTCCAATTACTGTAGATTTCCCACCAACTGACAAAAGCATCAATGATGTTGGGGAAAAACACCATGGGACAATGTGCAAAGTTCATCTAAATTGTCTATCCTGTCTTTTCACATTCATCTTTTCATCTTTATGCATAATACGCCTCAAGAGGACATTTGACTTTTTTCTTGGGGTTATATTGTAGGAAACAAGAGCAGTGGTGTCAACAAAAGCAAAGACAGATGTAGTCACTTTCCTGGTCTTCATTTCAGTGAGCTCTTTTGGAAGCTAAGGTTTGTTTTTTCATACAGTCCCCAACATCATGACCTTTCTTTTTTTTTTTTTTTTATTCACCAAGAGTATACAATATGAAGAAATTTGTCACAAGTTACATTGTGGTCACATGTCCAGCCATCAAAGCCAGGACGACCCTCATTACCACAGAGGTGGCCCACACACCTTTATCTGCATACATGCTGAGCATATATACTGACCTTTTCCACTGAAAGCATCAAGACATTCATTAACAGTTACTTGTGGAGATGGACTGTACAAAAAAACCACCTATCATTGCTGAACCTATCTATCCCAAATATTCCTCAACAGCCAGCTTGGCATGTTCCCTTTTACATGTTCCTGTATGAGCTCTATCAAAGTGTGACATAAGAGAATATATGCATAGCTCACATGCCATTGCCTAACCAGTATCATTCCAAATGTTTTGTGTTTGCTTCACCTTTATACCGGTACTGTAGGCTTGCAGGAGGGTTATATCTATCTTTCCATTTTTTCTCCAATATCTCTCTTTTATGTTTGTTAGTTCCAAAATTTTTCTTTTTTTGGAGGTGTGACTTACAACTCAAAGGCTGATTTAATGTCTGTTCCATAGATGGTAGAATATCTAGTGGGACATGAAAGCAGTTTGATTGCCTTTTCCACACTAAGTCTGCCCCATCTCTCATCTCTCAGGTGGGGATAGACACCATGACAATTTTCCAGTTTTAGATGTGAAGGTGTCTAATAACTGTGAAACAACTCTTGATTAGAGAGTCGAGATCATTCAAAAGGATCAAACTAAAAAAACAAAATAACAAAAACAAACAATCATCAGAGAACATCCCTCATAAAGTGTCTTTCACAATGCCATCAATCATGAATCTCAGAAAATCCTTGGTTTATTCAGTGCTACAAAGGTACATTCCCAAAGTCTCAGCTGATCACATGGAAAAAACAAGTACACTCCTACATTTATCACACCATCAAATTCATGAAATTAGAATCCGGTGCCAGTGATTAGAAGCTGCTTAGGGAGTGCAGGTGGAACCTCTCTTATTTACACCCATCTCATATCTAGTGTCTGGTGTTCCCTTTGTTATTGAGGTGTGTGGTGTCATCATGCCAAGATATAAAGAGTTCTTTAAGGCCTTCTGAAAAAAAGGTTGTGGATGCCTATGAGTCTGGAAAGTGATTTAAAAAGATCTCCAACTTATTTGAAATACATCATTCCACTGTAAGGAAAATCATCTACAAATTACGGCAATTTGTCTAGGACTGGCTGTCCCGGCAAATTCAGCCCAACAGCAGACTGATGCAAAAAGAAGTCTCCAAGAACCCCAAGATTTCATCACAGGATCTGCTAGTAAGTCTTGCTACTGTTGGTCTCAAAGTGCATGCTTCTACAATAAGAAATAGATTTGACCTGCATGGGAGGCATGTCAAGAAAAGGCCTTTGCTATCTAAAAAGAACAATAGAGCAAGACTACAATTTGCCAGTGAGCATATAGGCAAACTCCAGGCCTTTAGGAATAATGTAGTCTGGACAGACGAATCAAAGACTTGTTTGGCCACAGTAACGGCAGAGATTTCTGGCTCTGACCAAAGACAGCTTTTCAGGAGAAGCACTTCATACCAACTATGAAGCATGGTGGTGGAAGTATTATGGTTTGGGGTTGCTTCGCTGCCTCAGGGATTGGACAGTTTGCATTTATTGACTCAACTATGAATTTTGCATAATATCAAAGAGTGCTTGAAGTTAATGTGAGGCCATCTAAGTGAAAGTGAATCTTTCACCAGGATACTGATCCTAAGCACACTAGCAAATCCAGCAATTTGCTAAAAAGAAGAAATAGAGGGTTGTGGAATAGGCTAGTCAACGCGCAGATTTGAATTCCATTGAAATGTTGTGGGGGGATTTGCAACAGGCAGTACATTCAAGAAAACTCTCAAACATCTTTTGACTGAAAGAATATTGCAAGAAGTTATTTCTGTTAAAGGGGGCAATACTAGATTCTGAGGCCAAGGGTGTGCTTACTTTTTCCACAGAAAAATATGATTACATGGATATATATATATAATTAGATATAATTGAATATATGACAACACAAGGCATGGCACAATAATGAGTCTTTATTGGTCAAATATACATTACAGCACAGTGAAATCCTTTTCATCACATGCCAGGAAGTTGGGGTCAAAGTGCAGGGTTAGCCATGATACAGGATAGAAGGAACCAATAGTGGCAGCTTGGCAGCACCAGGGCTTGAGCCCCCGACCATCCTATCAGTAATGCAGAGCCTTAAGCACTAAACTACCACTGCCAATCACCCTCCATGGACATGTTTGGATATCAAGCTACAGTTCATGTCTGTGGGGTGGGGGAGAAAACCAGAGTAAGTGTGCTGCACAAGTCCTGAAAAGTGAAGCCAAACTGTTCCGATCACTCCCAGGTGGCTGGATGCAGTATAAACCCTGCCCTCTCCATGTAATCTAATGGGATGTGAAACAAACTAAACAATCAAATTACACTTCAAATAAACTTATTCCAAAGATGGTTAGGATTTGGGTCATTTTAGGTAGTTTTTCTCATGCTGATGAAAGTTCAAGTGTTTGTGCTTTAAAAATGGTTTCATTTTAGGTAATTATTTGATGCTATAAAAATGAGGGTGTGATGTCATGATTGACAGCTGTGATTGAAAGCTATTCTGAGAAAAGTAGTCACTGAGGCATCAACTGACTTTTTTTCAGGATCTTCCGGAGGAGCTTTAACTTTAATTTCTACATTTCCATAACTGTTTATTTCACATTGACATAAAGAGTTGAAAAAGTGTAGGGGCATGTGCTTGCGATTGATTCTGTGGGAGTGTGGGCGGGACCTTTATACTGCAGCTCCACTTTACGCTCACTACTGCGCAGAATCGGGCAATGAGTTCACTACTGCGCAGACTCGGGCAACGAGTTCACTACTGCGCAGTCTCGGGCAATGAGTTCACTACTGCGCAGACTCGTGCAATGAGTTCACTACTGCACAGACTCGGGCAACGTGTTCACTACTGCGCAGTCTCGTGCAATGAGTTCACTACTGCGCAGACTCGTGCAACGAGTTCACTACTGCGCAGACTCGGGCAACGAGTTCACTACTGCGCAGTCTCGTGCAATGAGTTCACTACTGCGCAGACTCGTGCAACGAGTTCACTACTGCGCAGACTCGGGCAACGAGTTCACTACTGCGCAGTCTCGGGCAACGAGTTCACTACTGTGCAGTCTCGGTCTCCGAGATGTCAGCGCCATACTCGGGCATTGGTGGCTTCACTTTTCTACACTGGAAGAGAGTGAAGGTGTGTCATCCATCTTTTTTTACAGTTATGACACACAAACACACAGAGTACTGTGCAAATGTTTAGGCACCCTATTTTTTTTAGTACAAACTCTGTTATAGATTCTTTATTTTATGACTTCTACATTATCGAGTGAGTACAAAAAACATTTTGGATTACCAAACATTCGTTTTCTAGCACAAAAATGTTACAGAAAAATGTTTGTATGTCATTAAAGAAAGCAGCATATTTAGTAAGAGCTGATTTTCAGAGAAAAAGACACTGTGAAGGCTGCTGTAGAAGGACTGTGTGTGTGTGTGTGTGT
>JAOUWY010000011.1:8942302-8954911 GCA_025728095.1 Prietella phreatophila
GTGAGCCTGGCTTAGTTCTTGTGTTCATGTTTTGGTTTTGTTTGCCGGATTCTGCACTGTAAATAAACATCACCGTTCATCGCTGCACTTGCATCCTGTTTGCTTCCTGCGCCACCGGCGCGTCACAATGATATATTGTGCTTACGTCAAACGGCTGTAAAGTGACGACTTAATACCACTCTTTACTTGAGCTGATATGGCACAATGAAAACATGCTTAAGTCAAAGGTCAGAATCGAGCATAACTTGGAGATACCTCTGCTTTTGGCAAACTCTGCTCTGTGTGAGCAAATCCCATTGAAGTGTCTAAATAGCACATACGTCCATAGTTATCTCTGAGGTCCGAATACCGATGTATGCAATTTTGGTATTAAGTCAACATCTTGCAAGCTTAACTCAGCAGTCTTTAAAACCCTATTTATATCTGTCAAACACAACACATGACAGGCATTTCCCCTCTTTCTTTATCCAGTTATTAAGAGTTGTTTAGTTATTATGAGAAACAAGGCAAATATGTACGATATATAGTTAAAATATGTAATTGAATCCAATTATGCATATTGAATGCAAATGAATTCAGGTTTTGGTAAATGTGATTTGACTACATACCATATACAGGGTTTCCTGGGTCAAAAGTGGTCTGCAGTGGTGGCTGACAGACATGCTCATCCACACACACAGTAAAAAGTACACTACCTATGTGATCTGTGAGCCCAATGCTGACAATAAATGTATTGACAATAAATAGTTTATCTTAACTTATAGTCTAATTTTTTACCGTAAACAATTGAATAAAATTAGCAGCTGGCTAACAACTTTGTGCTTTGTTCTTGTTTCACCTCACTCCAGTCTAAACTAAAAGATATTATAAGTAATTTACTACACACTGTTACATAAATAACCTGAAAATACTGTGGATTATTAAGACTAAATCTTACTAACCATTCTTGCTAAATTTCAGAGGTGTTCTGAGTAAATGATTTGTTATACACTGATTCAGACAGTGACGTCTTGTGAGTTCAGTGTTGGACAGATCAGTTGTTTTAACCATTCATTAAAATGAATCAGTTCAAAGGAGTCTTTTGGTCTCGAATCGGACATTAATGGACGTGGACGCATTGTGTGCTAACTCTGGCTCTTAGGACATCGGAAAAGATTTGTGACAACACAGTAAACACTTCAGCACTGGATAGGATTATTATTTTTTTGTTTATTGAAAGTGTGGTTTACAGTGGGGGAAATATGTATTGAACGCGTCAACATTTTTTTCATAAAATATATTTCCAGTGAGGTTATTCATATGAAACATCAGTATTTACTCAAGAAATCTGCACATATAAAGAATTCACAACATTAAAGTCCATAAATGAAGTTATGTGTAATAAAGTAGAATGACACAGTAAAAAAAGTATTGAACACATTAAGAAGAAGCAGTTCTCCAAGGCAAGGTAAAACAAGGAACCAGCTGAAATCCTTTGAGCTGAAATAGTTGGAAAGTAATTATACCTCCAATCTGTGCAAATAAATATCAGCTCTGTTAGTAAATTGATGGTTTTTAAAAAGGCTTTTCGCTACCAATGTGTCACACAAGAAACCTCTCATGATGGGTAAAAGCAAAGAGCTCGTCCAAGACCTTCACAACCTTACTGTTGTGAAACATATAGGTGGAATTGATACGGATGTATTTCAAAACTTCTGAATCCTCCAGTAAGCACCATTGGGGCCATTATCTGCAACTGGAAGCAACATCACTCCATTATCAACCGGCCACACACAGGTGCTCCTCACAAGATTTCTGACCAGGGAGTCAGAAGAATAGTCAGAAGAGTAGCCCAAGAGATTCAAGGACCACTCGGAAAGAGCTCCAGAAACACTTGGAGGCAGCAGGTACCATCGTCACAGAGAAAACAATAGGCTATGCACTCCACTGCTCACGCTCACACTGCAAGACTCCATTACTAAAGAAAAGGCATTTCGAAGCTCATTTAAAGTTTGCTGCAACTGATTTGGACAAGCCTATGCAATACTGGGAGAGTGTAGTCTGGTCAGATGAGATCAAAATGGAACATTTTGGCTGTCATACTACACACCATGTTTGGAGAAGAAATAGCACTACACATCACCCTTAAACACTATACCAACAGTGACATTTGGAGGTGGAAGCATCATGGTGTGGGGCTGTTTTTCATCACATGGTACTGGATGACTCCATATAATTGAAGGAATGATGAATGGAGCCCTTTACTGAGAATCTTGAGAAGAATCTGCTGCCATCCACCAGGATGATGAAGATGAGACGTGGGTGGACCTTCCAGCAGGTCAACGATCCAAAGCATACAGTAAATGAAACTCTCAATTGGTTTCAGAGAAAAAAAATTAAGGTGTTAGAATGGCCCAGTCAATCACCTGACTCAAATCCAATTGAACAAGATTTAAATACAATATGTTTAGAAGAATGGGCCAAAATCACACTTGAATACTGCGGCCGATTAATTTCTTCATACAGGAAGTGTCTTGAAGCTGTCATTACAAACAAAGGCTTCTCCACTAAGTATTAAATAAATTTAGCAGTTAGCATGATCAATACTTTTTTCCTGTGTAATTCCTCTTTATTACGCATAACTTCATATATGAATTTCTTTATATTTGTTGGTTTCTTGAGTTAATACTGATGTTAAAATGTCATATGAATAACCTCATTGGAAATATATTTGCTGAAGAAAATGCTGACACGTTCAGTATTTATTTCCCCCATTGTATGTCAGCTGCATGTGTGGAACGCTTGTCAGAGAAGACAAGGCAACGTTTTTTTGAGCACAATTCACACCCAGTGGTAATTTAGGAACAGAAAACTCGCCGAATGCACCCCGTGAAACATGGATTTGGTCTTCCGACCTTTTACCATCATGTCAGTTGATTTTGATTAATATGTGCGGGGGAGGGAGAAAGCAAAGACAGTGCTTAGTTTGAAGACAGAGAGTGCATGCAGGGGGATGGACTCAATGCTCATTCTCTCCCTCAGTTAACATACACCCTATCACAAGTGCAGCAGTCATCTACATCACTCATAAATCATAATAACTGATCAAATAAGGCTTTAGCGGGACAAAAAGTCGTTTTGGCGGCCAACAAAAAAATTTCTATGCAGCAAAAACCTTGGTATATTTGCCACTACAAATCTCAAATATGTACAGTAAACATTCCCTTTGTCATACCTATAAACCCACAGCCACTAATACACTATAGCTGCAAACACCATCACATATTCATCACATAAAATTTGAGATTCATTTTATGGTGAATAAAAATAGTTTAAATCTATAAAATCAAGGACTTAAAATAAAACAACAGCACAATATATCTTGAGCAACATTAAAAAACATATACACAATGTTTTTGTCAAAAATAGTCATGTGAAAAAATAAGTACACACCATGGGAATGGTTGGCATTTTTGACATATTTGTTTCTATTCTCATACAGAACCTAACCGAACAGAAATATCAATAGAATATCAATAGTACACCCTTGGCCCCAGAAGCTAGTATTGCCCCCTTTAGCAGAAATACTACAAGGCTTGCTGGAATTTCTGACCACTCTTACATGCAATATTCTTTCAGTTGCAAGATGTTTGAGGCTTTTCTTGCATGTACTGCCCATTTCAATTCCCTCTTTACTAAATATTTGCTAAGCATATTTGCACTAGCATGCAAAGACTCTAAGTTAAAAATAATTATAATCCATCCATCTTCTACTATTTATTCCTTCTTCAGGAAGCATTGGGCACAAGGCAGGGTACATCCTGGACAGGGTGCCAGTCCATTGCAGTCCACCCATTTTAGATATGCTAATCAACCTACCATGCATGTCTTTGGACTGAAACCGGAGAACCCGGAGGAAACCCCTGCAGCACAGGGAGAACATTCCCTGGCAGGAATTGAACCATGGATCCTGGAGGTGTGAGGCAAATGTGCTAACCACTAAGCCACCGTGCTCCCTATAATTATAATCCAAAAAAGGTTAGCCAAGTGTTATGAATCTCTGGAGGAGACTATGGACACCAATTCCCAGCAGCCACTTCACCTTTGCATCACGGCCCCATGACCACCCACACCTGATTCTCGTCTTGGTTAACAAGTATTTAAGTCATGGTTTGTACAGCACTCCAGGTCTGTTTGTTTGTCCTATGTCGTCACGCTATGCTTGCCCATGTCCGAAGTATTGGTTTGTTTTGTTTGTTCACATATGCTTAGTGTGTTTTGTGCTTTGTTTCAACTCTAATTAAACTTTGAATCTGCCCATGCATCTGCTTCTGTCTCCGTATTCGTGACACCAAGAGACACTTCCAATTTAGATTGTTAAAAAGCCTTTATTTTAATGGCTATTTCATAGTAGAAATATTTAAATAATGATATATTACTCTGCTTCTCTGATATCCTTTTTACTTAGATGCTCACCTCTGCTCGTGTGTTACGGTGGTGTGAATCCTGATTTCTTCTATTTTTGTGTATATCTCATACTAATTTGTTTCAGAAATGAAAGCAAAATCGAATGTAAAACAAAGACGACATGAGAAAACGCAAAATACAGTTTTCAAATGAAATTGTTATTTATACAAGCTAAAAGAGTTATCCAATACCAAATGGGCCTGTGTGAAAATGTATTTGCCCCAGTAGATACTAATTCCCCAAATCCATTAAACTGTATTCATAGTGGAGTTCAGCTGGACTAGACACAACTAGGCCTGATTACTGCAAACCCTGTTCAATCAAATCAACACTTAAATAGAACCTTTTCAACAGCATGATGTTGGTTAAAAGGTCTTACCCAGTAACACACTATGCCAAAGTTGAAAGAAATTCCAGAAATAATGAAGAAAAAGGTGATTTAGACTGTGATTCAGTGTGAGAAGGGTTACAAAACTATTTCAAAGGGGCTGGGACTCCAAAGGACCACAGTGAGAGCCATTAGCTCCAAATAGAAAAACCCTGCACAGTACTGAACCAAAATTCCTCCTTAGAGCACAGCAACAACTCATCCAGCAAGTCACAAAAGAGCCATGGACAACATCAAAGGACCTACAGGCCTCTCTTGCATCAATAAAGTTCACTGTTTATAACTATACTATTAGAAAGGCAAAAATAGCATCCATGGACGTATGGTGAGGCAAAAACCACTGCTAACCCAGAAAAACATTAAGGCTCATCTGAATTTTGGGAAGTGTGAAAGTTGTGTAAGTGTGATGATGTGGGGATGCTTTGCTATTTGGTATGAAATATACACAAAAAGTAAGAAATCAGCAGATACGTTTTCACAGCACTGTATGCAAATTGCCTTTGAGGAAAACTTATTCCTGTCCTTTAGAAGCCTGTTTCAATGCTTCATTGTTTAAGTCTGCTGTTTTAAGTTCTCCATTAGTGAAGGAAATTATGTTGTTAAATGATATACACCATATAGCCAAAAGTATGTGGTATTATTATTATTATGTGGTATTATTATTATTATTATTATTATTATTATTTCAAAGAGGGACTAAATCTGGAGGGGGGTGTTCAAAAAACACATATGGGTGTGATGGTCAGGTGTCTACAAACCTTGGCCATGTAGTGTATGTTTATAAACCGGTTTGTGTAATAAAGAATACTAACACTGCCATCTATTAATTATTGCAGCCTTATTCTACACACAACCCTCAAACCACAAACCCATTCTCAACAACATCTCCAGTCAAACCTATACATACTGGTTTATAAATTCACTCTGCAATGTTTACATGTTTAATCAGCACTCTGTTTGTGTGTGTGTCTTAATTATCTTAAATGTTAATGCTTATGTTTAATCTACACTTCTGATCATTAGAACCTGACAGCTTCGTTTTCTTCTGCCGAGAAGACTCTTTAATTAGGGCTTTCAAGAACAGAGATAGTGTGGATAGAGTGGTTCAATCATAAAACCAGTTGTATCTACATATAATAAAGTGCCACAGTCAGGCCTTGTATCCGATCTCTCAAAGAGCTTATTGTGTTTCTGTATGCCCGTTCTAAATCAATAATCACACATGGAGGTTCTGGCTGTAATTGTGATGGCGAGCTTTTTTGTTATGTCGAGTTTTGTATCATCTTGTCGTGCCTTTTTTATTTCTAAATCCTTACTCCTCCTACTGGGAAATGACCAGGGTAATATTCCGCATTACCCACATGCTGGCCATATCGGCTGCTCCCATCTATATTACAATCTCCTCTCTTGATTCATGTAGTCCTACTGACTGAGACAGCTGTGCACACAACAACAGTGAGCTATGACAACCAATGACAAAAGAAAACGCATAAGTATGTTTACATTTATATTTAGTCATTTGTCAGACGATCTTATCCAGAGAGACGTACAAAAATGTGCAATCAGTAGAAGGCAAAGTGATTACAAAGTACATAGTAGAATATCAAATGATTTACAACTGAAAAGACAAGAGTATCTTATCTTAGTTTGAATGATTACAAGAGTCACTTTTAAAACATGACTGAGTCTAAATAATTTTTATTTTTGAGATATCTTAAGGGTAAAGCCGTTGGATACATTGTTATATGCATATGGAACTGAAAATGAAAAAGCATTCCTCACATCATATATGTTAGACTCTACAAACAAAATAGTTAAGATACAGTGTAATCACTGTAAAGAGAAATTGGATTCCAAGAATTTCATAATTAACTGCTAATGTAAACATTCTCATATAAATCCATAATGTTACCTAAAACTGTATGTCTTCATGTGGGTAAGTTTTGGATATTGAACTCAAGTTTATAAGCTTTCAAAAATTTAAAACGGAACTTTTTGAGTTTACTCATGTTGCTAATGCAGCAGGTGAAGTTTAACAACATGAAATGTTTTACAGTGTACAGATGAGTTTGTGTGTGTGTGTGTGTGTGCGTTCATGTTTGTGTGTATATACATATACTATATGTATGTATATACCTATATGCAGTTCTTTATTGTCTTTGTGTAAGAAATGCATTGATCTTTACATTAGAGAAGAGGAGATCAGGGTTGGGAGGCTTACTTTAAAAATGTATTCTGTTACAATTACAAATTAAAAAATGGAAATAAAAATGTAATCAGTGACATAATCCAAGTATCACAATATGAAAGTAATGAAATCTGATTATTTTTGGATTACTTCAAGGTCACACATGTTAATAAAGTCAAGAGAGAAGCAAAGGATCTAAAATACTTTTATTTAGTTTTAATACTTTTAATTAATGTTTGTATTTGTTTTAATAAAAGAAAGACATTTGTTGCTCATGTGAGTAACAAGTGGCAAGAGAGAACCAGAACCATAATCATGCAGCTGTCTATATTGTGTTATGTCAAAAGCAGGTCTCCAGACAAAGAAAAATCTGTTAAGGAACCATTGGCTCCTGTAAGAAAAAAAACAACAAAAAAAACAGCAGGTGCCAAATGATTTTTTTAAGTGCCACATAAGAATGAATTCCATTAAAAAATTTTTTTAAACACTTACTGGCCTTTTTACTGGCCTTTTACTAAGTCAGCATTTTCACTTAAAGTGGGAACTGAACGTCTTTTCTGTTTTGCAGAAAGCCAGTGTTTGACACATAGTTCAGGATCAAACTGTTGAAGTGATGAGCTGAAAAGCCATTTCACACTGAGAAGCCAAAATTAGTAGGACAAGCAATATCTCAGTTAGATGCATTCTGTTCAAAGCATCGATCCATATCTCCCTGCTATTGCCTGGTTTCCCACTGAAGCTAAGCAGGGTTGAGCCTGGTCAGGGGACCTCCAGAGGAAAGCTAAGGTTGCAGCAGGAAGTGGTGTTAGTGAGGCCAACAGGTGGTGTTCATCCTGTGGTCTGTGTGGGTCTTAATTCCCCAATATAGTGATTGGGACACTATACTGTAAAAACAGCACAGTCTGAAATGTCCTGACTCTCTGTGGTCATTAAAAATCCCAGGACACTTATCCTAAAAGAGTAGGGGTATAACCCTGGTGTCTTTGCGAAATTCCCCAATTGGCTCTTCTCTATTATGGCCCCTTAATCTCTGAATTGACTACATCACTCTATCTGCTCCACTAATAGCTGGTGTGTGGTGAGCGTTCTGGCGCACTATGGCGGTTGTCACATCATCCAGATGTATGTTACACACTAGCCCCCCACATACTATGTAAAGCACTTTGAATGTCCAGAAATGCGCAATATAAATGTACCTATAACATGCTTTCATTGTCATACGTCTTGCACACATCCAGTCAATGTTTCTTCATTAGAAATATCCGAGCGGTAAATTTGGTGAAAGGCAGCTCTTCACTTGCATTCATATACAGTAGGTGGTGTTGAAGTTTATTTTTAGCTCCTTCTATTCGGTCTCGTCATGTAGTTCACATACAAGAGACACTGCTTGTGCTAACGGTCCTCTTTGTGGAGTTTTTTCATGCTCTTGACTATCGTTTTTTGAAATAGTTCATTCTGGGAATGAAATCCCGCTTTTTTCAACAAAAGTCACAAAACATTTTCTGTGTGCGATGATCACACCTGAGCCAAGAAGTCTTAAAATGCCTTCCTGCACTTTTACTTGGGCATTCATTGATTGACACAGAAAGATGATCCTCTGTGTCTCTGTCGTTTTCTCTCTCTCTCAACTAGAGCCTTCTTTTTTATTAGCGGGTGTGATATCAGAATTGGTGATCGACAGAGATAAGAATTGTTTGAAAACGTCTGATATTTTTCGTTTTGACACGTCTTTCTGACACTGAAAGCCGAAAGATGCATTTTGGCGCTCTGCATGAATTTGAACACAGAGCTTTTTAACCCCACTGAAACTTTAATGAGCAGCATCTCATTTTATTATGTCAAGACAGCAAATTATGTAATAGGCTACTCCTCACAGAAAACGCAATTAAAAAGACATTAGATGCAAATTTTTCAATCATGGCGTGTACATTTCTATTGTCGCCAGTGGCGATCTCAGCAAAACTATCATTCACAAATTAATGTTTTTGGTCGCAAATGCAACCATTTTAGGCACAGTTTGGAGCCACATCTCTGTTTGTTTCGCTATTTATTGGTACAGAAGCAGTGAGGTGAAGAAATGTAAGGAGAAAGAGCTCTTGGATCTTTAGAGCCCCACTGAATGAATGTCATGTTACAGACCAGCACACTAACACACCTGTACATACAGACACAGACCTGAAAACACCTGCTTCTAGCTGCAACAGGTACTATTTAACAGGAACCGTGTGTGTAAATGTGTGTGTTTTCACCTGTTTTAGTGATAATTCATTTCCCTCCCCAGCTGTGCTAGTGCAGAGGAGACCCTCTCTGCGCAGTGTGTAATCACAAACTGAGAGACTCTCAGACAAGAAATATCAGCCATTTAATTAGAACTATCACCTAGACATGAGTCATCACTGCTTTAAAACAACTTTACTGGTCTTCATCCATCAAGGCCTAAAGAGAAGTTCTGAAAAAAAGGTATAATTCAGGCACTGCTGCTCACTCATCAAGATTTGCTTGACTCGGCAGAAACAGATTGGAAATGTCGATCAAACGGTTACATGGAGCTGAAAACAGTGCCAAACAGGCTTTCATCACAAAACAACTTGCACATCACAGAGGTCAGGAGCGTGTGGAGAGGCATGACGACAATGCATTCATTACATGGGTAGATCTGTCCTGGCTCACTTCCTTCGTGCAAGTAACAACACACTAAAATGCAACGGGTCATTACTGTGGTCAGCAAAACAAAACAAAAATGCGGAGAGCATGTGAAGAAACTGTGGAGTCATCGTTTCGACAGGTAGTAGATTATAATGTAATGTGTCTTTTTATGACCTGAATGTAACCTTCGTGTAATGGACGTGTAGTGGTGTACCCCTGGGAAAAATTATAGAATCACCGCACTTAGAGGATGTACACCCAGATTTTTTATTTTGTAGCAATAAACAAATCACAGATGACACAAAACATTTTTTTAAAATAGGTGAACATTCTGAAAGTTCAAACTAATTTAGTCATTTTCATTAAAGGCCCAGATCAAGTAGAGGAAAAAAATAAGGAATCACTCATTGTTGAAGGAAAAAATTATGGAATCATGTTGTAATTTATGTTTCTTAAACAAATACCAGCACAAGTCTAAAAATGTTAATTAGTCTGCAGTTAAAAGAGAGTGCTTACAGACCTTAACCTAGGACTTTTTGAAGCATGGCCCCAACAAGAGAGTTATCAATTGAAACAATAGAAAGGATTATTAAACTCCTTCAAGTTGGAAATCCAACACAGAGTATGGCAAAAGATGTTGTTTGTTGTGTCAGCTATGTCGAAAACTAGTATAAAACAAGTATAAACTAAATGGGAATGTTATAAAAGGAAAACATACTGGTATACCAAGGAATACGGCAAATATCAGGATAGAAAACTCAAAGCAATATGCCTTGAAAATAGAAAATGGACAACAAAACAAATGAAAAACAAATGGGTGAAAACATGAGTCAATGTTTGACAGAACTGTAAGAAATCGGCTGAATGAAATGGGATTTACATACAGAAAAGCCAAACGAAAACCAGCACTAACACTTAACCAGAGGAAAACGAGGTTACAGTGGGCTAAAGAGAAGCAATCGTGGAGTGTAGATGATTGGATGAAAGTGATATTCAGTGATGAATCACGAATCTGCATTGGCCAAGGAGATGATGCTGGAACTTTTGTATGGTGCCATTCTAAAGAAACATATAAATATGACTGTCTGAAGAAAACAATGAAGTTGCATGTCAGGTAAAGGACCAGGGGAGACCTCAACAGTCATTGACGTTTTGGACACGTTTCTCATTCCATCAATAGAAAATATGTTTGGTGTTGATGAAGTCATTTTTCAGGATGATAATGCATTTTGACACAGAGCAAAGAGTGTTAAAGCCTTTCTTCAGGAAAGGTATATCAACTCACTGACATGGCCAGCAAACAGATCTCAATCTGATTGAAAATTTTGGTAGATTTAAAAAATAAATGGTCCACACCTCAAGTGTGATCTGCCAACCGCTATTTGAGAAAGTTGGAACCAGCTTGATGGAGAATATTGTTTTTCATTAGTGACGTAAATGCCTCAAATTATTCCGGCCATCATAAAAGCCTGAGGCGGAGCAACAAAGTACTAATTGTGATTTCTTTGTTGATGATTCTATAATTTTTTTGTTGTGGCATATCTGTGATTTGTTTATTTGCTGCGAAGTAAAATAGCCAGGAGAGCATCCTCTAAATGTGATGATTCCATAATATTTGCTAGGGATTATAGTATAGTAATGTGTAGTGGACGTGTAGTGGTGTAGTACTGTAATGCGTAGTGGACATGTAGTGGCGTAGTATAGTAATGCGTAGTGGACATGTGGTGGTGTAGTATAGTAATGCGTAGTGGACGTGTTGTGGTGTAGTATAGTAATGCGTAGTGGACGTGTTGTGGTGTAGTATAGTAATGCGTAGTGGACGTGTAGTGGTATAGTATAGTAATGGGTAGTGGACATGAAGCGGTGCATTATAGTAATGTGTAGTTGACGTGTAGTGGTGTAGTACTGTAAAGCGTAGTGGACATGTAGTTGTGCATTATGGAAATGCACAGTGGATGTGTAGAGGTGTAATATAGTACTGCGTAGTGGAGGTGTAGTGGTGTAGTATAATAATGTGTAGTGGAAGTGTAGTGGTGTAGTATATTACTGCGTAGTGGATGTGTAGTGGTGTAGTATAGTAATGCGTAGTGAACATGTAGTGGTGTAGTATATTACTGCGTAGTAGATGTGTAGTGGTGTAGTATAGTAATGCGTAGTGAACATGTAGTGGAGTAGTATATTACTGCATAGTAGATGTGTAGTGGTGTAGTATAGTAATGCGTAGTGGACATGTAGTGGTGTAGTATAGTAATGTGTAGTGTACATGCAGTGGTGTAGTATTTTACTGTGTAGTGGACATGTAGTGGTGTAGTATAGTAATGTGTAGTGGACATGTAGTGGTGTAGTATAGTAATGCGTAGTGAACGTTTAATGGCATAGCATAGCAAAGCGTGTTGTAAGTGAAGGGATGCATGATAGTAAATCATAGTAGATGTGTAGTGGTATAGTATACTAATGTGTACTGCACGTTTAGTGGTGTAGTATAGTAATGCATAGTGGACGTGTAGTGGTGTAGTATAGTAATGCGTAGTGGACGTGTCATGGTGTATTATAATAATGCGTAGTGGACATGTGGTGGTGTAGTATAGTAATGTGTAGTGGACGTGTAGTGGTATAGTATAGTAATGCGTAGTGGACGTGAAGCGGTGCATTATAGTAATGTGTAGTTGACGTGAAGCGGTGCATTATAGTAATGTGTAGTTGACGTGTAGTGGTGTCGTACTGTAAAGCGTAGTGGACATGTAGTGGTGTAGTATAGTAATGAGTAATGTACGTGTAGTGGTGTATTATATTAATGAGTAGTGGACATGTAGTGGTGTAGTACATTACTGCATAGTTGATGTGTAGTGGTGTAGTATAGTAATGCGTAGTGGACGTGTAGTGGTGTAGTATAGCAATGCATAGTGGGTGTATAGTGGTATAGCATAGCAATGTGTAGTGG
>JAOUWY010000011.1:9101518-9120717 GCA_025728095.1 Prietella phreatophila
ATATATGGATACACAATATTTTCAGAACTATTCATAAATCTCTGATAGCAGCTGTAGCTTGATGGTTTCAAGTTTTGATGTACTCACCAGCCGCATTACGTCTGTGACAGATTCAAGATAATGCTCAACATCTTCCACAACATTTCTATTGAATTAAGGTCAGGACTTGGCTTTAAACATTCTTTGGAAGAAAAACGTGTGTGCTTAGGGTCGTTGTTTTGAATGTCCTGATATTCTCCTTTAGAATTTGCTGGTATACTTCAGAATTCATTGTCCTATCAATGATTGCAAGCTGTCCTGGCCCAGATGCAGCAAAATATGCCCAAACCATGATACCACCATGTTTCACAGATGGGATAATGTTCTTATGCTGGAATTCAGTGTTTTCCTTTCTCCAAACAGAGCACTTTTCATATAACCTGTCCACAAAACAATTTTCCAATATCATTCTCGCTTGTCCATGTGATCGTTAGCAAACTTGAGAAGGGCAGCAATGTTCTTTTTGAAGAGCAGTGACTTAAAAATTTAAGAGAACTGACTTCTTTAAATAAAACAGGATGTTCAATCAGGATTGTTATCCCACTGATTGAAAGAACCTGACTCTAATTTCACCTTCAAATTAACTGCTAATCCTAAAGGCTCACATACTTTTGGCACTCACTGATATGTAATATTAGATCATTGTATTACTAGATTACATTAGTAGATTGTAATATCAGATCAATAAATAAATGACCAAGTACAGTATTTTTTATCTTATTTGTTTCATTGGGTTCTCTTTGTCTACTTTTAGGACTTGTGTGATGATGTTTTAGGTCATATTTATGCAGATATGTAGAAAATTCTAAATGCAGTCTGCATTGTGGGTGGAGGAGAGGAAGACATCCTACCTGTATATCATCAGATATCAGGCCTCCTTTCATGTCACTGTTCTTCTTTGGTGGTGGAGGGACGGGTTTGTGCATTGGTGGCATCTCTGTCCTATTCAAAGAAGAGAGAAGAGCAAACAGCATGATACCCACTAAGCTTTCATACAGTGCATCTGGAAAGTATTCACCGCACGTCACTTTTTCCACATTTTGTTATGTTACAGCCTTATTCCAAAATGGATTAAATTCATTATTTTCCCTCAAAATTCTACAAACAATACCCCATAATGACAACATGAATGAAGTTTGTTTGAAATCTTTGCAAATGTATTAAAAATTTTAAAATAAAAAAGCACATGTACATAAGTATTCACAGCCTTTGCTCAATACTTTGTTGAAGCACCTTTGGCACCAATTGCAGACTTGAGTTCAAGTCTGGGCTCTGTCTGGGCCAGTCAAGGACATTCACAGTTGTCCTGTAGCCACACCTTTGTTATCTTGGCTGTGTTCTTATGGTTGTTGTCCTCTTGGAAGATAAACCTTCGCCCCAGTCTGAGCTCCAGAGTGCTCTGGAGCAGGTTTTCATCAAGGATGTCTCTGTACATTGCTGCATTCATATTTCCCTCGATCCTGACTAGTCTCCCAGTTCCTGCCCGTGAAAAACATTCCCACAGAATGATGCTGCCACCAATGTGCTTCACTGTACGGATGGTATTGGCCAGGTGATGAGTGGTGCCTGGTTTCCTCCAGACATGAAGCTTGCCATTCAGGCCGTCAGACCAGAGAATTTTGTTTCTCATGGTCTGAGAGTTCTTCAGGTGCTTTTTGCCAAACTCCAGGTGGGCTGTCATATGTCTTTTCTGAGGAGTGGCTTCCATCTGGCCACTCTAATACACAGGCCTGAGTGGTGGAGTGCTGCAGAGATGGTTGTTCTTTGGGAAGGTTCTAATCTCTCCACAAAGACATGCTGGAGCTCTGTCAGAGTGAGGGTTTTTTGTCACCTCCCTGACTAAGGCCCTTTTCCCCCGATCACTCAGTTTGGCCAGGCAGCAAGCTCTAGGAAGAGTCCTGGTGGTTCAAAACTTCTTCCATTTCTGGATGATCGAGACCACTGTGCTCATTGGGACCTTCAATGGTGCAGAAATGTTTCTATAGCCTCGATACAAAACAGACAATTCCTTGTACTTCATGGCTTGGTTTGTGCTCTGACATGCATTGTTACAGTAACTGTGGGACCTTATATAGACAGGTTTGCAAATCATGTCTAATCAACTGAATTTACCACAGGTGGACTCCAGTTGTAGAAACATCTCAAGGATGATCAGTGGAAACAGGAAGCACCTGAGCTCAATTTTGAGTGTCATGGCAAAGACTGTCAATACTTATGTAAATGTGCTTATTTTGTTTTTTATTTTTAATAAATTTGTAAAGATTTCAAACAAACTTTTGGAATAAGGCTGTAACATAACCAAATGTGGAAAAAGTGAAACGCTGTGAATACTTTCCGGATGCACTGTATGTTTATATGTTTAAATGTCCATTACTAAAAGCACTATACAAATAAAATTGAATTGAATTTAATTGAATACAGCAAAGAGTTACTTTGTGACACATTATACCCGGCTTAGCGAGTAACAGAATACATCTAATAGTGGTACGTAATCAGGATACCAAACTCTGGTAACTGGTAAAACAAAGTAATCAGATTTAAATCCAAAAAAATGAAACTTTTGCTTGTGATAAAATAGGGTCATAGTCGAATGCAGATGCAGATCAATACACTTTATTTAAATAAATGCCAAAATGCAAAACAAAGGTGGCTTTACGCAATCTCATTTGTGGCATAAACACTGTCTATAAACATTACCACTGATAGCACTTCTAGGAATTAATAAACACAACCAATAATGTGCGCCGTGCTCTGAAACCCCGGTGTCTAAATAGCCAACATAATCAAACATAATATTACACACCTGTGCTAGATCACACCTGTGCAAAAAACCCCCTCTGAAAAGGGGTCCTGTGCCTCTGTGAAAACAGTCTCTCTCTGTTACGGGAGGAGAGGCTGCCTCCGACGGACAGCAGATGTGTATATCAAGCCCTCAACCAGGGTTGAAAGTCGAGGCGCCACCCCCGGTGGCACTGGAACACAGGGCGCCGCCCCCGGCGGCACTGGAACGCAGGGCGCTGTTCTCGGCGCTGGAGGAACACAGGGCGCCATCCGCGGCACCGCAGGACTGCGGAGCGACATCCTCATCGATGCTTGGGAGCGGTGCAACGTCCTCAGCTGAGCGGGACTGCTGAGCGATGACCCCAGCTGGACGTGGAGGCTGGGTGACGACCTCAGCTGAGCAGGGAGGCTGGGCGACGTCCCCTGCTGGACGTGGAGGCTGAGCGACGGCCTCAGATGAGCAATGAGGCTGAACAACATCCTCAGCTGGACGGGACAGCAGGACATTTTCCTTTGCTGACAGGAGCTCCACCACTGAGACCTCCCCATAGGCCTCAGGCTGGAGCCCTGCTGTCCTCATTGCTCCCTTAAAAGTCTCTGGGCTAGCCTCCGGCCTAAACATAACTGGGTTTTCCGGATCAGCTGGCTCGGACGAGACGTTAGGAACTCGAGACAGGACCTGTGCTTGGCCTGCTGATACTTGTGGCCTGACTTGGACGTCATAGACTTGTGACCAAGTCTGGACTTGGACGTCGTAGACTTGGGACCGAGTCTGGACTTGGACGTCGTAGACTTGGGACCGAGTCTGGACTTGGACGTCGTAGACTTGGGACCTCAATTTGACAGAGCCTTCTAGCTCCTTCATTTTGGCAGTCAGATCCTTATTCTGTCTCTCCAGCTGCTGCCGAGCAGTCTCACTCCTCTGAGCCTTGCTGCGCTCACCTGCCAGCTCGGTGCTCAGCGTGTCCACTTGTGCATTTGCCTTCTTCAATCGGTCATTAACGAGTTCAATGTTGCCCAGTTCCTCATCAAGTTCCTCCTCCAGCTGTGAAATATGAGCTTCCAACTCCTGCTTCTAATCATTCAAAGTAGATATCTTGGAGTAACAGCTGGTCACTTCTTCATGCAGCTCATCTCTCTCTTGCTGAACCTGCTTTTGACTGCGATCAGCTGCAGACAGATCCTCATGTAACTGCATATTTTCAGCCTCCAGATTCTTGAGTTTGCGCTCATCCTCTTTGGCGCTGCTCAGTGCCGCATCTCTCGCCGATCGGAGTTCATCCACCTCCCGCAACTGATCCTCTAACTGAGTCTGTACTCTCTTCAGCTGTCCATGTGCTTCATCTTGAGCTTTCATGGCCTGGATGAGTTGCACTTCCCGCTCAGACAGGTCAAGCTCCAGCTTTTTCTGCCACAGCCAGAGCTTTCTGTTTCCTCTCATCTTCCAGCTCTGCCCCCATTTCATGCACCTGTTCCAATTTCTTTTTCAATTCTGACATTTGTGTCTGAACGGGGTGAAGCTGGTTCTCTGCACTCCTCCTTCACTCCTTTTCCTCCTCCATTAGCTCCCTTAGTCAATTTTGTTTGTCCTCTAGTTGACCAAGCCATATGCTCAGAATCCGTTTCCGGAGTGTCTCCTCTTGCAGCAAAACCTGTGTTGCTTGTAGTTGCAACTCTGCTGATGAGCATTCTTTAGTAATTTTGGTGTATTTACTCTCCACTTCAGACAGAGTGCTGCTCAAACCCTCCAACTCCAACTGCATTTTGCTCAATTTTTCCGCCATTTCCTTCTTCTATTTCTCGCTCTCGCAGTGTTTCCGTTGGAGCTCCTGCAGCCGAGCTTCGCCCTTCTTCTTCTGAGATTCAGAGTCTTTTTTACTCTGAGTGACTGTGACGGGAATGTGAGGCTTGGTCGTGACTGGAGCTTGATCTGGAAGTGTGACTGGGGCTTTATCTTGGAACTTAGCTTTGAGCGGAATTCTGAGAAGTGGGTCAGCAGACTTGGAAATGAATGGATTTCGCTTAACAGGATGCGCAGTGAGTGCTCTGTCTCTTTCCTCACAATAGAGGTGGACGGGCGGGTCAGACTGGGGCTTAGCTGTGGCTGTGACCTGGACCTGGGACGTGGCAGGGACCTGGGCCTGGGAAGTGGCAGGGACCTGGTCCTGGGACGTGGCAGGGACATGGGCCTGGGACGTGGCATGGACCTGGGGTGTGGCCGTGGTTGGGACTGGAGACTTAGAGATAAGCATAACTCGCTTCACTGGATGATCGGTGAGAGTCTTGTCCATCTCTTCTTGACGTCTCACCTGCTCATAGTGCATGTGGAATGGCAGCTTAGCATGACCCTCCCACAATTTATCCAGGGTATAGTCCTGCTATGGTTCTCCGAATTCCTCCAGAAACAATTCCAAAAACTGCCCAATATCCTCCAGCACCCAGGGTCTCGCAGCTGCTATTCGCTGTGCCCATGTACGAGCTGGGCCAAAAAAGCGAGACATGATAAACTGAATGAATTGGCCTTGGGTTGGCTTTGGGTCGTATAGGCTGGAGAAATAGTATTGACTGTCCACCACAAAATAATCTGGGTACCCAAAAATGCCATCATACCGGTCAGGCAGTTCCTCATAAGTCCATTGTGCAAAGCTCATAGAATCCAAGGCGGGAATACATAGCTTGGGCTACCGGGTGCGGCGTCCTCTTTGCTTGCTGCATCCATGGTGGGGCGGTTGAATCTGGATAATAACATTAAGTGGACAGACAGTCCATAATGCATGATGGTGCTAATCAATTTAAAGCTAGTACAAGTCATTTAAAAGTCTATCCTTAAGGAAACTGGCCACCCATAATACATAGGTAATGTCAATTGGATTGGCATAATTTATTCTCTGTTAATTTATAACTGCAATTTGTCGATTTGCTTCTTTGGCAATCCAGTAAACAGTGAGTTACAGTAATCAATCCAAGAAAACCAGTCTTCTTAAACAACTTCTTAGAATTATACAGACTGATACAAAGTCTAGCTCATGCATTGTGGTTCAAATGAAAGGCTGCTGCTGTTGTCCATATCTGGTTTAAACCTTAGATCATAAGAAAAAATTACATACAAGGTATTTACTACAGATTGAACTTGTGTAGCTGTAACATAAAGGACTCAGATGGGTTGTAAGGATCCATGTGCAAGAGGTTTATTAAGAGGGTGAAGAGAGGCTTGAAGTCTGTGAATGATACAAATCATGTGCTGTGTTTAGCTTAGGGGTCTATATAGCCATAAAATAATCAGCCCAGTAATTACGGTTCGTTATTTAGAATTCATTATGTTATCATAATTCATAACTGGTACTTATTCATAATTCATTACATTGTCATTTACAGTGATGTGCCCAAATATTAAATGGTGATAGATTAAAAGCATAGATAGATACATCTTTTTATTTTTTTATTTTTTACTAATTATCAGTGCAACACCGACATGTATAGCTGTAGCACTGTTTATGTATATTACTGTGGTATCTATCAAAATATGATGTCATTTATTCATTAGTAATTAGTGCTGCGATTTCAACAACTTTTACCTCACAGGTATGCTTGTGGTAAAAACTTGTTACTAAGCTAAAATGTTTGCTGCAAGTTACCCGGGTTAGCCTGGGATTTCACATGTAGGCAGTATGTCACATTATTCAGCTGCCAGCAAGATTTCATGGTATAAAAAAGGATAGACACTATTCCCTTCATGACTGTGCATAAAATCAACATTAAAGACATTTGGCATGCTTACTGCAATAAATAATTAAGAATCCATTACCCTGCTGAAAGCAGCACCAACATCTAAATGACTGAAAACAAGGGGAAGGGCAGAGGATGTTGTTACCAAAGGGAGGTAACACAAACCTACATAATGTGATGTGTCTTAGTACTTGGGTGCCATGATACTTCATCCACACCAAAGAGCCAAACCAGAGGGCCCCTACGGAGGCGTAAATACAAATGGTTTTTCTATTATAATTTTAAGTAACACTGACATGATTTATTCTTACAAAGCAGTTCATTTGCTGCTACAATCCTCAGTAGTTTACAGCCCATCGGTTCAATAGTTTTCCCGCACAACACTGGTCTGTTTTCACTGCACTGTTGTGTACAAATAGACTTGTATTCACTGTTCTGTGTATTTTGCTCATGTATTTTGCTCTAATTGTCTCACATTCATGCTGTGTATTTGCTATTTATGACTTGACTCGACAAAAATGAAGGTGTAAATACTTTTTTTTTATGAGTGCTGCAACATGGTCTTGAGGGCAAGTGGTGGATTTATGCACTGTGCACAGTTTCATTAAAATCAAAAGATTATTATTATTATATTATAAGTTATTATTATGATTATTATTATTATTATTATTATTGTTGTTGTTATAAGATTCTACGATTATTATTAAATTAATTTAGAGACAAGTCGGAGGCCTGATACTTGATCTAATGTTAATTATTTTGTTGCTAAAAGAAGTGAAAGCCTCGTAGTTTGAGACAGAGTTCATAGTGCTGGTTTTGTAACCTGGGGAACAGGCGGTGGTGGTGGGTTGTGTCTAAATAGTGGTCACCAGAAATGATGGCTTGCAGTGAAACAAAGACAGCAACACAAGTGTTGAGGGGTGATCTCATTCACACTGCATATTGAATGGATCTAGGTGCTAAAGCGACACAGACTTGCTAAACATCGGGGAGGGCAAGTAGGAGACCCCCTGTTGTTCCACACATAGAGGCTGAGTCCTAACACACACTCACAAGTCAAATATACACAGAGGTGAAAAACAGGTTAACCCCTTACAAAAGCCCTTCCTCGTGTGTAGTAAGAATGTAGTGCTAAAGCAGTGCAATACTTTGTTAAATTACAAAGTATGCCTTCATAAATAGACTGTTAAAATTTTTATTTATATGAATAATGTTTGAATGGTGGAAAGTTTTGCAAAGCTTTACTGTTATTCAGATTTCAGCCATAAACAAGGTGTTAGTTCCACGGTCCACTAATTTGATTGATCGAGTGACGCTTCAAGGGTGCCTTTGTTTCTATAATCACATTGGGACGTTTCACTGTGTATATCACTCCACTCGTCTGCGTTCACCATGAAAAATTCCACTTCCTATTTCAAAACCGTTACTACAGTAGTGTTAGCGACATCATCAGCGGACATGACAAACAATACTTTTCATGAGTATAACTTTTAGGTTAAAATAATAAGCATTTTACCAGAAGCTCCTTTAACAGAAACATACAAATTAATGTGAGCTAGCTAGCCAGTTAGCCGACATGCTATAAAGTGAGTGAGGCTTCTTCGGGATCTATTTCCACTAGCGAAGCAAGTATAAACATTTGGTTATACTGAAAACAAGTGGGAAAAAAAACTATGGAAACCATCACAGCAATTTTAATGGTTTATCCTACAAATACAATTGCAAACCATCAGCTAACCATTAAAACAATTACCATTATTGGTCCTTAATAGCATCCACTAGGCAACAAATTACCAATAGAGACCAATATAGACCATTACAGTTTCCATTAAACCCAATACAATTCCCATTATAACCATTAAAACCATTACATATTCTATGAAGGTTTCTATTGATTGTGTCAGCAAGGATCTCAATTACCCGATATTAATTTGTAGCTTATAAACGCAACATCACAATCGCAATTAATTCTCGTATCATATTACTTAATTAGAACAAGCGCATTAATATAGGCTACACCTTGCAGCCGGAACTACTTTCTGAGCCAGGCCGTTGATGAATTAATCAACACATTTTTCACTAGTCAAACATTCAGCAGCACTGGGACAAGTGCGAGAAGAATGATCAAAAACCAAGGTGGCATTTATGAATCATGATATTTACGTAGACTATCTAAACAATTTCTAAACTGATGTCACTGAGTGAAAAATTGTTTATATTACTGCTAACGAAACCATGGTAATGTTTGCTCAAGCACTAGGTCAGTTCTTACGGCGGGAGGCGGGGTCGCTACGCGCTGTGGCTCCGCCCCCCCCCGTAAAGAGCAGGGAGAAACGCACTGCTTCATTCAGCACCAGGTCAACGTCTCTGTATAGTTGTTGGTGTTATTATTAATATAACACATCGCTTTGGTGAGTTAGCGCGGCGATTATCCACCGGATTACTATCAAGATATACCCTCAGAAGGACTAACCCTGTTCAGAAACTGCGCTTTGGACAGTGATTGGATATTATCATTCTTTTCTCCCTCAGCGGAAATATTCAACAGGTTAGTGGGCTTCGGGTTATGATCTTCTGTTAGGGGAACGCTCTGCGTCTCTGCATTAGGGACGATTACAGCTTGTCTGATCCCAGCAACCTTTGAAAATGATCCGAGTAGTAATTTATTGAATTAGCTTACTTTATGAAATGGGTTAGGAAATGTACGAGTAGAAAAACTGGTTAAATAAATGAAAGGAAGTCTGAGTTTTCCATGCATGATATTAATTGTATGATGTGTCTCGGCCACAAACTGTAATAAACATCTGTGTGGTGGTCGCTCATCTTATTTTCCCAGGGTCCGCCCGGCCTGCTGACGGCTGCGCGCGCGATGAGTCACTTCTCAGCAATGAGCGTATTATGCTTGACGCATGAAGAAATGGGACTTTTTCTAAACATCTTTCTTGGTTATTTTGCAGAGTGCGATGTGTGACCTCAGCATGGACCAAGTGACACCTCCGTCATCGGGCTATCGGTACCTGAAGGTAGGGACCACATGCTTTGTTTTCTCTCTCAAGACGTCGGAAACTCTGGGTTAGTTCTTAATCCCCGATCCTAGACGTTACAGATACTTTCCTGCCACTGCCTGGCTGATTCTTTAATTATGTGTAATAATTAAGTTCATTAAGCTACGTTTCACCTTTAATTCAAACTTCTGATCAAATGCTGAGCGGGTTTGAATCATTCTCATCAGAAATAGTAATTAGTCTAGGCTGGACAAATTTTTTGAATGATTTTTGGTTAATTGATAAATTGTATTACGACCTCTCTGCACCATGGAGGATAATGAGCAGATGCAGAATAACGTATATGAAGCTTCAGATCCGAGTTTAACCGCTGAGAAAGTGGGTCTAATCTAATCTAAAGGTTTTAATCTGATTCTGAGTGTAGCGCTGCTGCGTCCTGATTGGACGTTCTGCCAACGCGCAGCCTGCCTGACACGGAACAGGAAAGCCAAATATGGTCATGTACTGGCTGCGTCTGTTCGGGTTTGAGTAATAGTGTTTGTGTAGAAAGGGAGTGCCCTCTGGGTTTTTTCCTTACCTATGTGACTTTCAGCAGACATTGTGAAGTGTAATGATTCATTGTCTGCTTTTTTTTTTAATGAATGTAGTTCGTGGACCTGTCATTCAGCTGGCCGTAAACATGAATTCACTGATTGCCTTAATTAGTTTGACAACATAATAGCCCTTTAGTGTAGTGCAGTAACTGTAGCACTCATCATGTTCATAAAGTGATATTTATTTATTTATGGTTTTTTTGTTTGTTTGTTTGTTTTTTACAGAGGCAGGTAGCTTTGGAGTTGTTTGAAGACCCCATGTCTCTCTTCTCTGGGTTTTACCCTTTAGTGGAGGAGGAGCAGGCAGCTCAGGAAGTCCCATCAGGTTTGGAGTGTGCTCCACAAGGTAGGAGATCAAATCTGCCCATGAGAAATGCTTCAGTTAAAGTTTAAATCATTAATGAACTGTACACGAGTTACAAGCGCTCTAAGAATGATCAAGGAATGCTAGTGTACACAATAATTAAAAGAAATGTAAAGTCCTAAACCCAATGAAAATGACCTCAACAGCATAAAGTTGTCATATTAGAGCTGTACTTTGATTGTGTCTTAAGGAGTTGCTTATTTATATCTTAATCTCACTGATTTTCAGACCTGGAACCATGCTCTGTGCCACTGTTGACTCCTTGCAGCAAAGCAGTGATGAGCCAGGCTCTGAAAGACAGTTTCAGTGGTTTCAGCAAAGTCCAATGTATCTGGGGTATCTCTAACAGTGAGTCACTCTTGGCTTCCGAAACTACTTAGGCATGATGGAAACATCTAGGGTTCATTCAATGTAGTCACTGCATTCAATTCTAACTTGTAACATTCAAGTTTTAAATTATGCATTAATCTTTCAGACCCACAGAGATGGAACAAGCAGCATGTCCAACAGTGGCTGCACTGGGCCTCTGGCGAGTTCAGCCTGACCAATGTGAACTTCTTCAAGTTCGATATGAGCGGCCAGGAGTTGTGCGACCTGGGGAAAGACGGTTTCTTGGATTTAGCTCCAGATTTCGTGGGTGATATTCTTTGGGAGCATCTAGAACAGATGATGAGAGGTAAAGCTTCTTCTGAATGTATTTAAAGTAGGCAACTTGCTCATGTCTGGGGTTTTTTTTGGTTGTAACCTCTTTGTTACTTAAAGCAAAGGAGCCTTTTTAGCATTTCTCTTTGCTAAACCAAATTCTAACTGAATGTGTTTCTATCTAAAGGTTTCAATGTGGAGGACACACAGTGTGCACTGCAGATATCAGACAGCACTAGTAGCCTCCTAAGGGAGTTATTTGAGGCTCCAGATAGTCCCACCCCTCTGCTCTCTGAGCCAGACTTCTCCATGTTCCCCAAACCTCAGCTGAGCACGGTGAACATCAGTTACATCAGCCAGGAATTCCACAAAGTGCAGCCACGCCTTAACACACACTGTGAGTCTAATAACCTGTTTCTTTAATTGAACCTGTCTCTTGACATGCTGTTATGAAGGTTATGATGACAGTTTGTGTCTATCCTGCAGTCGCATCCCATGAGCAGACCTCTACTGAGAGTGTGGACAGTGTGGAGGGAACCGAGCGTGTCCTGCACTCGTGGGGCAGTCATTCGTCCCTGGCTGACACCCAACGTGTGCCATCTTATGACAGTTTTGATGATGAGTACAGTGCAGTGCCGTTGAGCCTGGGCAAGCAAGGTCTATCCTTCAAAGACTATGTACAGGAGAGAAATGAGCCACTGGAGCAGGGCAAGCCTGTCATCCCTGCTGCTGTGCTTGCTGGATTCACTGGTGTGTGGTGCATTAATCTCTTTCATTCACTTTTGTACTTTTTTTTTTTTTCCTTTCTTTTAACTCTGACCCCAATCTAACATGTGCTGTTCTTGTGTTGACCTTTATAGGAAGTGGCCCTATCCAGCTGTGGCAGTTTCTGCTGGAGCTCCTGACAGATACAACCTGCCAGGGCATCATCAGCTGGACTGGAGATGGCTGGGAGTTCAAACTCACCGACCCTGATGAGGTAAGAGAGTTAAGGTCTTCGCTTATGCAGATTCGTTTGTCTAATAATAATACATCAAGGTGACTGGACTTGTTTTATCCTAAAAATATTCTATTGTAACATTAAGTATTATAAGAAAAATAGAAAATGAAAACCTTTGCTATGCGAATATAGCAATTCTCATACATTTTGGCCATATGTTTCTCTGCAGGTGGCACGTCGCTGGGGCTGCCGCAAGAACAAACCCAAGATGAACTATGAGAAGCTAAGCCGTGGCCTCCGCTACTACTACGACAAGAACATCATCCACAAAACAGCTGGCAAGCGCTACGTCTACCGTTTTGTTTGTGACCTGCAGAACCTCCTGGGCTATGCTGCTGAGGAATTGCATGGCATGCTGGGAGTGCAGCCTGACACAGAGGACTGAACCAAGCAAATGCATCTAGGAGGGATGTATTTGATGAAGGGGAAGTGCCCCCTGATGTCCACTGTTACAGTCAGACCCTTTAATGGTCTGCAGCCTGACGGCAGTAACACAGCTGCACTTGAAGCCTCTGCACTGACTGCACAAGAAAAGGTGCAATTTTCTGTGTTTCGTCTGGAGCAGGATGTTTACCACTGCCATGACTGAGTGAGACAGGACCTCTGAAAGTGAGCAAACATCTGGTGCAAAACAGAAAAGTTTCCCATGCTCTTTAAGCTACACAGATACGAAATTATCTTTAAAAATGACACGCTTTTCTTCTAACAGCAGAACCGGGTGTTCAGAGTTTGTCAGGAGTTGTGTTTAGACTGAAAGAGAACTGTACAGAGAAGCTTTTACAGAATATTTTTTATGTTGGCAGAGAGAACAGGGTGTCTGTGGAGCACACGGTATCGAGACTGTTTTTATAGAACACATGCTGTTGCCTTTACTGATTTGCTAAGTGCATTAAACTTCAGTCTTGCACGCTTCCTCTGTTACTGGAGAGCCATCCAGCATATCCGATAAGTACAAACCTGTAGGTCTAAGTGGTTTTGTTTTTTTTTCTTGCAGTCTTACTTGGATCTGTATTTTCAATAGACCATGATTGTAACTGAAATACCGTGTATAATTTATTTGAATGCTTTGATTGCAGCCGCTGTATTGAGCACAAGATATCATGCATTAAGGTTAATGGAATATTTGTAGACAACACTCCTGGAAAACTTGTCTACAAGTAAACAGTAACAAAACTTTTCCTCCTGTCTTTTTTTATGATTAAACTGTATTGTACCTTCTATTAACATGGGTTGTTTACTCTAAATATTATTTAACTTTTTACATGTCTGAATTTTTATTTAGCTCTATTTATTTAAATCAATGGCATGCAGGCACTCAGAGGATTCTATAAATCGTGATTGTTAAATATTTTTGTTGTTCTTAGTTCCCTTATGTACAAAGTAGTTTGATAATTATAATTGTGTTGGATTTATTTAATTGCTGCTCTTAGCATTATTAGATATAACTGGTAGAGGAAACTTATATGAGGGGTTATACCATGCCAGATTAAAAAACAAATAAATAAATACAAATTTTAAGTGACACTGTCATGGAAGGGATCGTGTCCTAATCTTAACTATACTCAACTTTTATGTACAAAAGCTTGTTGTGAAAAGGAAGGTGAAATGTTGCTATTTGAACTTGTTTTGTGAAAATGCTTCAGCCTTTACACAAACATTGTGGTCTTACTTGTTTATAAAATTATTTTTCTACATAAATCCTTTTTGTTGTTTTGCAGTAATTTATGGGTTGTGTATTGTTATTGGTTCAACATATCAAATATAGCATTACTGAAACAGAGAGTGAATGAAAAGAAGCAGCAGTATGGAGCCGTCAGCTCATATATGTGGTAAAAGTGCTGATCTGGGACAGATATACATTTTTTTACAGGTAGGAAAGGAACTGATCCTGGAGCTAAACCGTTTGATAACTGTGATATAGGGGGGGTAACAGTGTATAGGCAGAGAGAGAGATGCAGTTATACTTGTGCACTGGAGAAAATGAACCTGACAACAGCGATGAGTCGACCTTCAATGACAACTGGAATGTTGAGAATAAACAGAGATCGCACCTTAGAACTGAAGAGAGTAGTAACTGGAATGAAAGTATTCAAACTGACTCTAATTTTAGGATATAGCCTACCGTTGATGGAAACAGTGATTAAAAGATCACGTGTCTAATTTGTTCACTGATGTTCAGATTACTTTATAGTACAAACTTTGACAGTCAGAACACATGTATCACTCTGCTGACATTTTTGTGCTGTTGCAAAATAAATGTTTTTCAAATGACTTCACGTGTGGCTGCTGTTCAGAGCTGTCGTAGGATATATCATACCATGTTATAAACAGTAGGTTCAGAAAGTATTCAAAGCCTTTTTTTTTGCACACTTTATTGTCTTATAGACGTAATTAAAAAATATTTGGATTGCATTTACTGGGTGCACAGTGGTTAAGTGGTTAGCACATTCTCCGTGCATCTCAAGGGTTGGGGGTTTGATTCCCGCCACGGCCCTGTGTGGGGGGGCTTGCAGGTTCTTTTTTGGCTGTTGGTTTCCTCCGGGTACAGCAGTTTCCTCCCCCAGTCCATAGACATGCATGGTAAGCTGATTGGCATGTCCAAAGTGTCCATAGTGTGTGTGTGTGTGTGTGTGTGTGATTTGTAGTCTGTGATTGACTGGCACCCCGTCCAGGGTGTACCTTACCTTGTGCCCTATACTCCCTGGGATAGGCTCCAGGTTCCCTGTGACCCTGTAGGATAAGCGGTATAGAAAATGGATGGATGCATCCAGTAGATTGCATTTATATTTTTGGGCCATTAATCTACACACAATAATCCATAATGGCATCCTGTCACATTGATTATCTTTGATGCCTCTAGGACTTGACTAGAGTCCATGTTTTGCAAATTCAATTGATTGGACATGATTTAGAAAGGCACACACCTGTGTGTGTGTGTAAGGTCACATAATTCACAGTAGGGCTTTTCGGACTGTCCTTATCCCTGGGTTATTGTCATTCTAAACCCCACTTTTAACCCCATGTAAAAGAACGTTTTGCTCTTGTAATTTAGAAGTGAGGTTAGCACTACTTTTTTACCTGGGGTTATAAAACCCTGCTCTGAAGCAGGGTGAGCACTGCTTGTGTGTGTACAGTGTGAAAAGACACTAAAATGTTATGGCTAGATGCTTAGCAACAGAAATTGAACAGCGTGTGCCTCATGTCACGTGCTTTGTATAGTCACAGACATCCCATATGTTCTGTAAACAGCAGTTACAGCATTTGAGGAAAAAATAAAAAATAATAATGTCGAATGGGATCGAAAATGCATCAGTTGGAGCGAAGATGAGAGAGCTTTATTTTAAGTCTGCTCAGGACAAACTGGATGGCACAGTCAGAAATAACTGAGTATTTAAGGAATTGACATAAAAGGAATTTTTAAAAATACACATTGAAACTTCCTTTGTCTTTGTTTTCATCTTCAAAAGTCCTCCGCAGAGATGGGAACCTGCCAGACGGAGACCCATCTCAAAAATGCTCCATCAATGAGTCAAGACAGAAACGGGTCCTGAGTAAAAGGCATACAGCAGTTTAAAGGACTATGAGAATATGGGGGAAAGCATTCTCTAGTTTGATGAGACAAAAATTTCACTATTTCAGCTGAACTCAGATCGCTCACGCTGGCAAAAACAAGGTGCTTCTCATGAATTGGTAATACCATCCCAAAGGTGAGACCTGAATGTCCTTGAGTGGCCCAACCAAAGCCCAGACCCCTGACCTCCCCAGGATCTGCCAGGAGGAAAGGAAGAAACTGATTAACTGCAAAGCTTGTAGACATGGTCAGCACCAGGTCATTCGGCTGTGTAACTGGGGGATGTATAACCTCATTACAATAATAACAATTTTAAATCATTAAGTGCTAATAAAATACCATGTATTTCCTTATAATTGTGGATGCAGTGTGTTTGATCAGAGCCCTTTCCCGGTGTTACATGTTCTATGTAATGGAGGTTAGGACGGATACAAATGCAGTTAAAGACTTTTACTAGAGAGAGGCAGGCAGACAAATCCAAAATGGTAATCAAAAGCATGGTCCAATAACAGGCAAAAGGTCTGGTGATCGGCAAATGGGCATAAATTGGGAAAGGCAGAACACAAAATGAGAAACGAGGTGCAAGATCAAACACCATGAAACGAAACACGAACAAAGGCTTGGCACTAAATACTACGCAAAGTGCAAATAGACAATAGGGGGCTTAAATGACAAACATAGACAGACGTAGGTTTCAGGCATGAGGAGACCCTGGATGGTCGTGTCAACAGACTCTGGCACAAGCATAACTCGGTTGGTTGGGATGTTGACTTCAGGCGTAAGAAGAACCTGGTTGGTCATGACATCGGTTTGAGGCATGAGGAGATCTTGTCAACGTTGTTGACTTTTAGCTGGAACTTGGCGTGGGAGGTCGTCTCTTCGACCTCGGACAGGAAGTTGTTGTAAGAGGCCACCTCTTCGACATTGGACAGGAATTTGACATAAGAGGCCGTCTCTTTGACCTCTGGCAGAAACTTGTCTTGAGAGGCCGTTGCTTTGACCTCGGACAGAAACTTGGCTTGAGAGACCGTCTTTTTCGAACTCAGACAGGAACTTGGCTTGAGAACTCGTCTCTTCGACCTCGGACAAGAACTTGGTATGAGAGTCCGTCTCTTCAACCTCAGACAGAAACTTGGCTTGAGAGGCCCTCTTTTCGAGCTCGAACAGGAACTTGGCTTGAGAGGTCGTCTCTTCGACCTTGAACAGGAACTTGACTTGAGAGGTCGTCTCTTCAACCTTGGACAGGTACTTGGCTTGAGTGGTCTTCTCTTTGAGCTCAGACAGAAACAAGACTGGGGAGGCCATCTCTTCGACCTCGGACAGAAACTTGGCTTGGGAGGCCCTCTTTTTGACCTCAGATGGGAACTTGGTTTGGGAGGCTGTCTCTTCGACCTTGAACAGGAACTTGGCTTGAAAGTTTGTCTCTTCAACCTCGGACAGGAACTTGGCTTGAGAGGTGGCCTCTTCAACCTCGGACAGCAACTTGGCTTGAAAGGTTATCTCTTCAACCTTGGAGAGAAACTTGACTGGGAGGCCGTCTCTTCAACCTGGGACGGAAACTTGGCTTGTGAAGCCCTCTTTTCAACCTCAGACAGGAACTTGGCTTGAGAGGTCATCTATTCGACCTTGGACAGGAACTTGGCTTGGGAGGCTGTCTCTTCGACCTCGAACAGGAACTTGACTTGAGAGGTCACCTCTTCGACCTCAGACAGGAACTTGGCTTGAGAGGTGGTCTCTTCAACTTGAGACAGGAACTTGGCTTGGGAAGTTGTTGAACTTGACTTTATGCTGGAGTTCTGTGGATTAGATCGCCTTGTGGGTTGCATGATGGAGTTCTGCGGATGAAATCGCCTTGTGGGTCTCATGCTGGCGCTCTGGGGATGAGACCACCTCGTGGGTCTCATGCTGGATCTCTGGGAATGAGGTCGCCACGTTGACTTCCAGCTGGAGCTCAGCAGGTGAGACCACCTTGTGGGTCTCAGGTTGGAACTCTGGGGAGGGGGTTGCCATGGCTACTAGATGCTATGACCCTGGCAGGCTGAGCAAAAAACCTGGGACAACATGAACCTTATCCATTACTTCTCGCTGGGCTTGGGGTCCACTAGGTGTGAGAAATAGATCTGGCAGTCAACCAGAAAATATTCAGGGTAGCCAAAAAACCCATCATACCGATCTTGGAGATCTACAAAAGTCCACTGAAGAAACTGGATTGAATCCAAGGCTGGGAAGGTTTGCTTGGTTTCCTTAGCATGACGTCTCCTCTGTCTTTCAGCCTCATCCATGGTGAGGCATAGTATTCTGTTACGTGTTGTCCATAATGGACGTTAGGACGGATACAAGTGCAGTTAAAAACTTTTATTAGAGAGAGTCATGCAGACAAATCCAAAATGGTAATCAAAAGCATGGTCCAATAAAAGGCAAACGGTCAGGCGATCGGCAAATGGGCATAAACTGGGCAAGGCAAAACACAAAACAAGAAATGAGGTGCAAGATCAAACACCATGCTCTGGGTTCTCAAAAATGGTGCATGCTACAGCTCTAGCTCGAGGGGAAATTGTGCCACCCAGACCTCGCCAGGTAATTAAAGGTGGTGGCAACTGGTTAATTTTGGGTTGTGTATAAAGAGAGGCTCACATTTCATATTACCTTAGCCAAGAATTATTACAATAATAATAATAATAATAATACCACTTTACTAAACCTATTTTTAAGCAAAGATTAAGCATGGCACACTATAAAAACCATCATTTTATCACCTGACGACACTAAAAGTCCAAGGCTACGCATAATGCACTCACATTAATAATAACGACCAGCACTGTTCACATAACCACATTGACTAAGACAAAAAAAGCAAAAAGATATCTTACCTTTAGAAAAGCTGCAGACGACAAGTGGAAGTGTTATACTTTCTCAAAACAAGGTCTTTCCATTCGTTGCAAAATTTCCATTATGATCAATTATCAAGCTATACATTAAATGTATTAGACAAAGTTTGCTCTCATGACCACGCTCAACCACAGTGCTTACATCACTGTCGTAATAGCACCGTGTATGTAATTGGCTGATTATGAGTGTACGTCATGAAGTTAAGTAGTTTTAGTAAACTTCTTCACTTCATTCATAATCAGTATTCATGGTAAAACTACGTTCATTTACAAAATTGTTTAAAAATTTTTTTAAATTATTAATATTTCAAGAAGTAGAAGCCTTTATTTGTCACATATACATTACAGCACAGTGAAATTCTTTTTTCACATATCTCAGCTGGTTAGGAAGTTGGGGTTAGAATGCAGGGTCAGCCATGATATAGAACCCCCTGGAGCAGGGCCTTGCTCAAGGGCCCAACAGTGGCAGCTTAGTGGTGTTGGGGCTTGAACCCCTGACCTTCTGATCAGTAACCCAGAGGCTTAACCCAAGTAAGAGGGCACAGTGGTGTGGTGCTGAGTCCCAGTGGCTGAAATCGTGTTTGGGGGAT
>JAOUWY010000011.1:9202912-9220981 GCA_025728095.1 Prietella phreatophila
ATTCTATTGTGACGAACGCATGGATTTATGAGATTTGCAAAGCACTGCATTCTGTTTTTATTGACATTTTATTGACATCTCCCCATTGATGACTAAACTTTCAGCTTTTGTCTGACATGTGGGTGCTTCCTCTTACGTCAGAAATGAAGTAACGAGTATGAGAACTGAAACGACATAATGTTTTCTTTTCTGCAGTGTGCTTTTCTGTCATGTCATATTTGTCTAAAAGATTCCTTTGAAAATGGAATAAGTTAAGAGTTATCCTCCATTTCATTGCTCATCTGTAATGATAGAAATCCTGACAGTATCAGTTGCAAAAAATTGATAATGCTTAAAGTGTGTAGGTGTGTAGTAGTAGTAAGAGCAATGTATATTACGACACTTCCTTATAAGAATATATATTGTACACTGAGTTCTATTTCTCTGCCTCTGTGTATGTATGTTTGTGTGCTGAAGCTGTCCTCTCTCTATTCCTGCAGCATGATGAGCACGCAGGTGTGGTTTCTCTTCTTCAGTGTGAATTTACTCTCACTACAAATCTCACTCTGCCAAGAGGTAAGCGACATTCTGAGCATCTCTAGAATTAAATGAGTTCATTAGATAGTTTTAAATAGCTCACTTAAATGGACAGAATTCCCCACTTGTTGTAAACTACACTGTTTACAATAATTGAACAAAAATTGACAAAAGATTCTGGATTTAAATGCATTTGTTGATTTATGTAAGATACTGTTGTTAGGGATCACATATTTTACTTATGGCTATATGCACTGTCCTCATTAATAATGGCTTTGTGAGGTAATCCAGTATATTTCTACATTAACTACAGCTGATAATTTTTTTCATATAAACTGAATTTTTTCGTTTGTTTAATTTTGTCTTTAATTTAACCTGAATTTAATGCCATATTAGAAAATTCAAGACACTGATATGATAATTAAATATTTTCGTTCTTAGGTCCTGGGCGGTGCATAGGTAGAACTAAAAATAAACATAAATGTAAAATGATACTGTCAAATGTTTAGGGAGTTTTTGCAATTTTTTCTTTTGTCAACAAATACCTTAAGGGTTCTTTCAAGAGAAATGCTGCCAGTAATGGATTGGCTGCTCAGTCACTCAACCTTAAACCAACTGAGCTACAAAAGGGAAGTATAGTTTGAGAATAGTATAGAAACAAGGAGGGAAAAACTGACTGTGCAAAAGTTATTGTTTAAGATGAGCATATTTGTGTATCCATCTTCATTTGCTGCTTTATCCTGGTGAGGTGCATGGTGCATGATAACTACCAGCAAGTTTTTGGGAGTTGGAAGGAAACCGGAGTCACAGAAGAATCCCCCCCAGAGACAGGAAAAATGTACTAAATGTTTCTACATACAGTAAACTGAGCTCGGGATTAAACCACTGGCACTGCATGTATAGTTGGTTCCTTACAGTGCCAGGGTTTGATCTAGCAGGTGGATTGGCTATTGTACCAGTTTCTCTCCCCAGTGTTCTGGGCATAATCTCTGATTCCACCCTAACCAGGATAAAGAAGTTACCGAGGATTAGGTTTTTATGTTAGGTAATGGAGACACAAACATTTACTGGCTTTAATGGTTGTAGGAAATCACCTTGAGCTATGTGAGAGAACATAAGTGTTCCCCGAAGCATATGACACACCATATGGCTGATGGGAAGGAACTGTTGGGAAAGTAAAACAGTGCAACTTGTGCCTGCATCCTTTCATTGCTCATACATGTTTTAGCATTGCATGAAGAGGATAATTGCTCGGTGTCACAGATTTAGAATTTGCCGTGACTGAGAAAAAGCATTTGTGTCCTTGAATGCCAGTACCAGAGCTATAAATATGTTGACACGCTTGTGTAAAAAAAAAAAAACTCTCTTGTGTACAGTTACAGTTATTATAGGTATGCTGATGTATGAGTGGTTGAAAGATGTTCCAGACAAAACTAGACAAAAATGGAGCATCAGAAATGAGAGATGACATGATGGTTGATGATTTGTGTACCATTATAGTGGAAATCTTGGTGACAGCTATTGAAAAAGCACTATGATTTAAGCCACTTTCCACTGCACGGTATGGCTTGACTCGACTCTTTTTATTCTTCTGAGCTTGCTTTTTTACTGCAGTTTAGTGCTGCAACAACATGTCTGCCATCTTCCCTTCCCTTGACCCAAGAATAACGATGTATAATTGAAGCCCTGTACAAATACACGGTCAGGCCTTATTCCAAATGCCTTTCCTGTTCATTGAACACTGACCCTATTAAGCATTTAAAATAATGGTGTTCTAGAACCTACATAATGCTTGATATGACTAGGTTAGATTTATCTTTGACAGGCGTGACTTTGATAAATGCCTGTTTGTAAATCGGCAACAAGCTAGATTTAAAAATCTAAGACAGAAACCTTTGTTGTAATTTTATCTGTAATGAGATAAATTTTCAATTAATAGAATTTTTACCATACGCAAAGTATGCATTAAATAACACATTTATTCATGCACAATACAGAACCACTCGTTAAGGAGAATCCTTACTCCCTCAGTGTGTGGTTCACATTTAATATCGGCTCGGCTCGGCTCGGCTCACTTGGAACCTCGTCCAAGGTGTTACTGAAAAAGTACTAGGTACCAGGTACTATCCACATTGGAAAGCTTCCAAAAAGCAAGCAGAATCAAGTCGAATCAAGCTGTACTGTGCAGTGGAAAAGTACCATAAATGACAAGCAGTTTCTGAATACTCATTAGGAACTTGGGAATGTGAGAGTTAAATTGGCTCTTCGTTTGTTTTTTCTCCACAGCTCCAGAGTGAAGCTGTCTCTAGCAATCAGAGCTTGAACAGTACACCACTCAATGTCAACCATACACTCAATCTTTCTCGCAAACTCCACCAGTTTATCCAGTCAGATCTCAAGAACATGACTCACCTAAAAGGTCTGGATGCAGTTCTGAAAAAGTATGTGGGGCCACTCTCTACAGTCCAGAAACTTGACCTGTCTGGAAATGGCCTATATACAGACATGATTGACTACCTTCTGAGTGATGCTCCTGCTCTTACAAACCTCTCTTTAAATGAAAATAGCATAACAAAAATAGGCAATGCTACCTTCAGTGGTTCCCTATCACTAAGAAATATTGATTTACATAACAATGTCATTCTAGAGATTGAGGAGGGCACATTTGATTCTCTGCTCAATCTCACTGAGCTGGATTTATCAGTGAATTCAATCTCATGCATTACTGACTTTAACCTGTTCCAGCTGAGATCATTAAACCTGAGCAAAAACAGCATGACCTCCTTTCAGAGCATTGACTCAAACCAAGTGTTTGAGTTGCTCTACCTGGACCTGAGGGAGAATAAGATGCACTACTTTCCTGTTCTGCCAAGGAGGAACCAGATCATCTATCTAGACATTTCACGGAACCAACTGCATAGCCTGAACAGCACAGGTCCAGATGATGAGCTTCAGTATCTGAGGGAAATGAATGAACTGACTCTTTCTCCACTCCACAGCAGCAAAACCCACCAGTTGCTTACCAAACTTCTGTACTTAGACCTGAGCTATAACCAGCTCAAGGCAGTGCCTCCTGATTTCTTCTCCAGTTTGAAGGCTCTCGATACCCTGAACATCAGCAATAACTGTCTAGACAATTACATGATGGACAGTGAGAGTCCTCTGAATGCATTGAAAACCCTTGACCTGAGCTACAACAACCTGCAGAACCTGACCTTTATGGAAAACACGCTGCAGTCACTGGAGACACTCTACCTGCAGGGCAACATTCTCACGATGTTAGACTCTGGAATCTTTCATTTACCCAGCATCACCAACTTGCATCTTCAGTTTAATGAGCTGAGCATCTGTGGTCCACAGCAAAACCAAACCAGTGGCTGTGTCTCTCTCTTCTCTATCCCTACCCTGCGATACCTTTACCTATCTGAGAACAAACTGACTTCCTTGCCTGCACATGCATTCCGGGAAACCCCATTGCTCATCCTGGACCTATCTCTGAACCCTAACATGAAAATCAGTGAACAGGCCTTTTCAGGCTTAGAGAGGTCCCTCACCCACCTTTACTTGAGAGGAAACCAGCTTGAAAAGCTTAACATCAGCCTCTTATCAGCCCTACGTAGCTTGAAGGTTCTGGATTTGCCCAATAACCAGTTAGATGGCCTGTTTCTGAGTAGCAGAGACTCTTCCATTGAGATTCTGAATCTGCAAAACAACAAAATCAAGATCCTAGACATTTCCACAGTATTGGCACTAGAGAAGACAATCAGAACTCTCTATCTTGCTTCAAACCCACTCATTTGCTGTGAAAACATGCATCTTATCAGATTGGTGCAGCAGGCCCATGTGGACATTGACAATGCCATGTGCAAATACACAGGGAATGCTGGGTATGGTAATGTAAACCTCAGAGATGTAAAATCTGAACACTGTGAAACTCTGAATAGCAAAGTGTTTGTAATTGCCATGATTGCTGTAATAGTCTTTGGTCTAATGATTGTTTTGGTGGTGGGCATAAAGTTGTGCCACTCAAAAAGTCACAAATTCAACAACAGTTACAAGGCTTAAAATATTATAGAAAGGAAACCAAGAAAATTATGTTAAGGATGTCAGATGTCAGGTATTGACCCACAAGACAAAATATTTCATCTGAATGACAGTTAAACAGTTCACCTCCATCAGGTAGAATAGCGCAATTATGAAGAATGGGGAGCCAGATATATGCTGAATAACCTTACATGGAAGCAAGGACTGATGAAAATGTGACTGGTATCACATGAGTTCATCAGAAGGTCCCTCCGCAGTGAGGTACTGAAAATATGTGTGATGGGGAAATGGATAAAATGGTTGTACCAGGTTGAAACACTAGGTACTAGTTAAGGCTATTAAAAGAATTGTTACAGCAAAACAGACAAGCAAAATTGACTATACATTTAAGCCCAATATAATTGCCTAAAGAAGAAGGTTTCTATATAAGAGGAGGGGCACAAAGATCAGCACAAATTAAGTAAGAAACCATCACTCTTACTTAATAAAACAATGAAAGACAGTATAAATATGAAGGACCAACATTATTGAGTGTGACTTGGCTTTGCACATCTAGTGAAGATGTCCTTATTATTATGTCAGTACTGTCATTTTGGATGGTCACTACATTTCCCCAGAAAACTATTCTTTTGCACTTTAAAGACTGTGATATATGAATATGAAAGTTGTGTGAAATGCAATATGTACATATAACCAAACCCATCAAACACTATAAAGGATGTACCTACTACAGTTCTACATAGGGGTATAGAATTAAGCGGGATTTAAAACTTAATAAGATCCACACCATTCACATTTTAATTGATTGGAGTTATTCAATTCAATTCAATTGTTTAGCACTTTTAACAATAGACATTTTCCCAAAGCAACTTTACAGAAATATATACATTCAGGATATAGATTTTAAACGTACGAATGTATCCTTAATGAGCAAGCCAGAATTGACGGTGGCAAGGAAAAACTCCATGAGATGATTTGAGGAAAAAACCTTGAGAGGAACCAGACTCAAAATTGAACCTATCCTCACCTGGGTGACAACAGTGCGATTATATACAAATCCTTCCTATAAATGTGCTAATACTACATGGTCAAATAGTGCAGGTCAAATAGTGCAAAATTTATTACAGTTTTCTCATGAAGACTGTTTTGTTGAACTTATCCACTGTTCACTTATGGAGACCTGAGTGCAAAACGTTTTGTGGCAATTGCAGTCCTAAAGTTATAATAGCAATGTAGTCCTAGCCATCACAGCATAACTGTTCATATGAATTGAGGTCCAAAGCCATTTTTATGGTTTTTAAGTTGTACCATCCTCAGTAATAGCAATAATATTTAGGCTGCACCATGTGGGGCCATCCTCAGCAGCAGCATGTGACTTATAGTTGATGACAACTCCAACCAGAAATAGGACAAAAGGATGGATCAGCCAGGTCCGGACAGCAGAAGGGGTCAGGATCACTGGTATCTCACGAGTATCATGTGTAGCTCGACAGAGAGAGAGAGAGAGATATTATTAGGTATGCTTATTGTCCCGTAATGGTTAAAGACAATGTCCTCTGAGTGAGTACAAACAGGGACTCCATCAAGACTAGTTATGACACCATAACTAAATAGTAGAGCCAGAAGGTAACACAGACATGAGCACAAGTCTTCCAGCCACTCCACTATCAACAAAACTGAGTGAACGTGTGAAAGTGGGGGTGTGTGTGTAAAAATAAAGATAAGTTAAAGGGGGGAAAACCACACTCTGGAATGTGGGCTACATCTCGGTTTAATGAGACTCCAAACATCCCCTTTAGTGAACTTATAACTTTAACAAAGCCTTAGGTTGACTCCCTAAGAAGCAAATCTAGCTTTGTAAAATGCCCCTCTGGTATGATTTGAAGGGCAGTGGCATTTGTGTCATGGGACCAGACAGAGACCATGTGAAGTGTGGGTGTGTGTGATATATGATTTAACCGAGCCACAGCAGAGGAAGTGTTGCTGTCCGGACACCTGCAGTAAAACTACAGCATGTTTTCACAGCTTTAGGGCTGCTACAGTCACCTTTCCTGTTATTGATTTGGTCTTCACAGCTCTGAATCCGAATAAGGTGTCTTTGTTACTTAGCCTAAATGTAGCTGTTTGCTAATGGAAAATAGTCATTTTATTTACATTTTCAAAAATCTAAAGGATGTATAATATTCCTTCGAGGTATCTGAGTATCAGATTTAATGTAGCATCAGTATTCATTGAGATTATTTTATTAATAGATTTCAGGGTGGAAGCTGTGTAAACTTGCTGTCTAAACCAGGACCTAGCATGACTGAAATAGACAGGAGGAAATCCCTGTGTGTTTGAATGTGTCATCTCTTTGTGTATAAATAGAAGTTCATTTCATAGCTTGTTGAAGCTGTAATGATAAGATATTTCCTCTTATGTATTTCATGGTCACTACCACTTCTTGTTTAACATCCCACGCAAGCTGCACCAGCCGAAACTAGCAGTGATCACATACACACACCTACACACTGCTCTGTTCAGACTGAGTCTCCTGTTTTGTTCCACTAAATATTTATTCTTTATAAAGGAATTCTAAAAAAACAAAAGCAAATGTATGATGAATGTAAATGAACAGATGTATATTTATGAATATTCCTATTTTCTTAAATAAATGATCTGTGCATAAGTGTGTACTAATTTTGTAATGCGTCACTGTTAAAACTTATTGATATGCAGTAGAACTATAAATAAAAAAATTAAAAATAATAAAATGTATTTGTGCCAAAATCACAATATTTTTAGGCCTGTGCGTTTGTACATGCAATTGTGTGAATAAGGGATGGAATTAGCTGGTGTGAGACATGTTTGTATTAATATAATGCTGGCTGGCAGAAAGACAGCAGGACAATATCCATCAGGCTTCTCCAAACAGGAAGCAGCTTGAGAGGAAAATAGTCAGCACATATAAATAGAGTTTGTTCACACCCGGTCCTGTTACGTGCCATCGGCATGACCCAGAATGCCAGTGGAGGCAGTTATTATTATTATTATTATTATTATTATTATTATTATTATTATTATTATATAGAACAACTATTAAAAACAACATGTATAATTATTATTTCAATACCTGTTAAACATATAAGAAATTATTTGGTATCCATGCAAAAAAAACAACAACAACAACAAAAAAAAAAACAACAACAAGGATATAAACTCAAAACTCATAATAACATCAATATTCATAATTCCCCTAATTAGTCTGTTACTGTTATTTAATAAGAACCTCACTAACAGAAACAACAAGAGAACACAAGAGATACCAGAGAACATGTTTAAATAGTCTATTGTCTTAAAAGAATAAATGGTTACAAACAATTTATGCATGTGTGTGTGTGTGTGTGTGTGTGTGTGTGTGTGTGTGTGTGTGTGTGTACGTACAGGGCATTGCATAAGAATTCACCCCCCTTGAACTATTCCACATTTTGTAGTGTTATAACCTGCAACTCAAATGGGTTTAATTAAGGGTGTAATATAGTATATGAACCTACACAGAATAGCCCATAATACTGATGTGGGGAATATACAGTATGCAAATGAAAAAACATAAAAATTGTGATTGCATAAAAATTCACCTCCATTGCTGTGAAACCCCTAAATTACTTCTGGTATGATCATTTGCCAGCAGAACTCAGATAATTCGTTGAATAGTGTTCAACTATGTGCAATTAAACTGTCGTGTGATCTCAATATGAATACACCTGTTCCTGGAACCACTAAAAGTTTGTTAGAAGACACATCTAAACAAACAACATCATGAAGACTAAGGACCTATCAAAACAAGTTCAGGACAACCAACTTTCTGGAAAAGTATCAATCAGAGCTTGGTTATTAAAAATATCCCAAACTTCCTGCAGAGCACAATTAAATCACAGCTGTGACTCTTCATAGAGGAGGCTGTCCAGCAAAGGTCCAGTGACCGGTTAAGCGGGGAATTAGGCGGTGAAGCAACTATATCTCCACAGTTGCCCCATCATACTCTTCCTAACTAAAATGGTGCAGGTCTCTACAGGTTGTGTAGCAGAGTAATGTTTTGAAAAAATTAAATAAAGAGAAATATTACCAGCTGAAATCAAAGTAAAATTAAATTCAAATCCAGTCTGGTCTGTGTACTCCTAGGCCTTTACACAATGTACAGTGTCTGTTCATACATTCTTCTCTAAATACCAGACTTAACAACCCCATAACTTTCAAACTTTAATGTTATTAATTAACACAAATGTTAATGTATTAATCCATCTATTCATTCATTCATTCATCTGCAGTAGTTATTTTATCCTGTCCGGGGTTACAGTGGATCCAGATTCTGCTCTAGAAAAACATGCAGGTGTACAGAGGAAATATATTTATACTCACATGTATATACTGTATATATGGACGATGTCACAAAGCGGCTTTACAGAAATATATAAACTCAGTATAAAAATTTTAAAATGAAAAGTTTATCCCTAATGAGCAAAGGAGGCGACAGGAGACGACAGGAGGAAAAAACCTTGAGAGGAACCTTAAGGGAAGCCATCCTAATCTGAGTGATAACAGTGAAATTATAAATAATTCTTGTCTATAACTGTGTACTGTGGGTGACTGTGGCTCAGGTGATAGAGCGGGTTGTCCACTAATCGTAGGGTTGGCGGTTCAATTTCTGCCCCACATGACTCCACATGCCGAAGTGTCCTTAGGAAAACACTGAACCACAGGTTGCTCCTGATTGCAAGCTAGCACCTTGCATGGCAGCTCTGCTACCATTGGTGTGTGTGAATGAAACACAGTGTAAAGTGCTTTGGATAAAAGTGCAGACCATTTACCATTTACTGCATGGTCAGAAAGTGCAAGTGCAGGAGAGTGCAGAGCTGTTCATGGCAATTGTAGTCCTTAAGCGATTGTAGCAAAACTATATCAGTTGCAGTTTAAAGCCAAAAAAAGATTTTTAAGCGTTACCATACTGAGTACACTCACTGATCTTTAGTCCATGCAGGGCCACCCTCAGCAACAGCGAGTGATTTCCAAATGATGAGAACTCAACAAGAAGTAGGACATCAAGATGGATCAGGCAGGTCCAGAGAGCAGAAGTGGTCAGGATCACTGCTGTCTCAGGAGTAGCCTGTGTAATGAGAGAGAGAGAGAGAGAGAGAGAGAGAGAGAGAGAGAGATCATAAAGTATGCTAATTGTCACATAATGGTTAATGAACATGTACTTTGTGTGTGTGCAGAGTGTGTGCAGAGTGCAAGCAAGACTAGCTATGACAGATAACTCAAAGGGTGAGCTAGAAGGTACCCTAGACATGAGGGCACCCTGGGACATAAAGCGAGCCACTCCACTGTAATAAAAATGATCCAAAATGCCCTACGAATTCTCCAACCTTGTGTCCAGTGTTATGGGGAAGGCTCCAGATGCACCACAACCTTGAGCAGAATAAAATGGTTACTAAAGATGAAGGAATAAATTAATGAAAAAATAATGATCCAAACTGAAACTTCTTCGATCATTCATTGACAGAGCCAGTCCAGTACCTTGCAGTGGAATGTGGCCATTACTACACATATAGTCACACAGACCTTTACTGTTGCAATAAAAGTGAACTGAACTTCACATAACATTGAAATGAGACCGCCAGCATCCCTTCCCCTACCCCCATCCCAAACCCAAAGCATGAGAGACAGTTTTGTGTGGATCCAGACATCATTAATCTAAGGATCTAATCTCTTTCTTTCTTCTCCTGTAACTTGTTTGTCCATCGGAAATGTTTCCCCCCACCCACGTACCAGTCCTTATTCTTTCTGCTGTCTACTTTCTCCCTCCCACTCACACAGATATACACTAACTCAGCATGTTTATTCACTACCAGCTTTAAAATTTCACTGGCTAACAATCTACAAAGGTTTTAAGCACATAAAGTGAAAAAGCACAGTGAGAGGGAAAGAGAGAAGTGATCATCTCTGTAACATCCTCATTGACATGTGCATATGTCTACTGATCACTATCATCTTAGTCAGGCTAAGTGTCATGTGGATGAAAGAGGGTTTAACATGTGAGTCAGCAATGCACATGGTCACTGAGATAGACTATTAAGCTACGTTCAGTCTCACATCCACCGGGGTATCTCACATCCTCTGAGCAGCAAGCTTCATCCGGTCAGAATTCAGCAGAACTTGTTGACTTCCTTACAGGCTTAAGTAAGAGCACTCCCTACATGCACTGAGATATTTGAGACAGATAATTAAATTGAGGTTAGTGGAAGATGAATAGAATGAAAAGGAACTCTTTCTGTAGCCGCAAGGGCAAAAGACTACATATATAAAAACATCAATTATGCATTTGAAGACAGAGGCCTGAATTGTTTTCTTCTTTATCCTAAAGCTTTGCAAAAAATAATTATGTAGATTTACAGTGTGACAAAAAAAAAAAAAGAAAATCGGTCCTGGTATGTACAAAGAAACAACCTTGATTTCACTGATTCAGTAAGTGTGAGACTGGCTTGTGTAATTTGATAATCCCTTATGGTAACAAGGAAGAATCGAATGTGTAAAGTATGTGGCACTATAACATCAGAAACTACTCTGATGTCCACATTTCACAGTCACGGAATTGCCTGTAGCCATGCACTTAAAACAGCTTTCCTTACTGATTTTGTGGCATAGTGTGATGTTGAATCACAGATTGAAGAAGTGCTACAGTATATCAGAGCTCATCATTTCACTGGAGGTGGATGTTCTTCAGAACAGCATGGAAAGGCCCAGTGCAGAAATAGCACTTCTGTCTCAACCTCTATCTTCATTGCTTATGTATTGGAATTCTACAATGATATCTTGGTAAGACTTCATTATAAGGGTCACATATTGGACATAGCTTAACTTTGCATTTAAGAAAATAATTCATCAGTTAGTTGACAATATTAAAATCAATACTGATTTATTTAGTGCTCTCATATTCTTATGTCATTGTCTTTAATGATAATGTTTCTGGAACTGTGCAGGTTAATTAATGATTTGTAAAATTATCCATAAAATGCTAACACAAGATAATCTCTCTCAAATGGCTGCTCTTAAAAAGGATACATTGGAGCAGTTGAGGGTGAAAAGTCTTGCTCAGTGACCCAACAATGACAACTTGGCAGTGTTGAGATTAGAACTCACAACCACCTAAGTTTTAACTCCAGGACTTAACCACTGAGGCACCATTTCCATCAACTAGTGTGCACTAATACAACTACATCTACTGCAGAATTAGCTTGCAGTGAAAGACAATGTTCAGTACTTTACTAAACTTATTACCAGCATACAAACTTACATCAAAGAGTGTCCTCAGTGGGGAAATAAGTACTGAACGCGCCAACATTTCTTTCAGTAAATATATTTCCAATGAGGTTATTCACACGACATTTTCACCAGACATCAGTATTAACTCAAGAAAGCTGGAAATGTAAACAAATCACAACATTAAAGTCCATAAATGAAGTTATGTGTAATAAAGTGGACATAATGACAGCTTCTAGATACTTCCTGTATGAAGAAATGAATCGGCCGCAGTATTCAGGTGTGATTTTTGTCTCATTCTTCTAAACTTATTGTCTGTAAATCTTGTTTAATTGGATTCGAGTCAGATAGGCCATTCTAACACCTTGATTTTTTTTTTCTGAAACCAATTGAGAGTTTCCTTTGCTGTATACTTTGAATCGTTGACCACCCACGTCTCATCTTCATCATCCTGGTGGATGGCATCAGATTCTTCTCAAGCCAAAGCTGCCAAATAACCTCTGTATTCACTACTTGTATGCACATTTATTAACTATGAACTAATGTCTCAAATGTGAAACTATACTGAAGTATACAGAAATGTCTTTGAAGGACCCACTGGACTCGACCAACCATGTGAAAAACGAATCTGAGTTACAGCTGCAGCTGATCACAAAACTATTTCTATGGTAAACAGGAATGGTCACTTACTTACAAGGCTAAGCTTTGTGGAATGACCAAACTAGTGGATTATTTCAACAAATGAAAGGTACTCTTCCCTTCCAAACTGCTGTTCTGCTGCGTGTGAGTGGGGCTTGGTATTTGTTAGCTTATTACATAGTTTAAAAGTGCTTAATGTTCAATTATGTTGTATGCATTATACAGTCACTGCTAAGTGAGGATGGGAGGTACATTTACATTCCAAAACTTCATTAACGGATTAGTGTACTACGCAAAACGCTAACCCACATTTGATGAAGAACAGATTTAAATTACAGACTTCTAGCCCTGTATGCAGAAAATACAGGATATATCATTAGAATATTATTAGAAATGGGGGCATGGTGGCATAGTGTTTACCATGTTTGCTTCCCACCTCCGGGGGTGGGGACCTGAATCCCACCTCCCCGCTGTGTGTGCAGAGTATGCATGTTCTCCCTGTGCTTCAAGGGTTTTCTCTGGGTACTCCAGCTTTCTCCCCTAGTCCAAAGACATGCTTTGTAGGCTGATTGGCATTTCCAAATTGTCAGTAGTGTGCGATTGTGCCCTGAGATGGGTTAGCACCCGGTCTAGGGTGTTCCCCACCTTGTGCCCCAAGTCCCCTCGGACAGTTTCCAAACTCCCCTGCGACCCTGTATTGGATAAGAGATATGGAAAATGTATGGATGAATTATTAGAAGTATTATCCAAAAAATTTCATGTGTTGGGGAAGGGTGTTTAGTATACATTAGTTTAGTATAGTATTGCTACACTGAAAAGCATCATTTTTTTTACAGTCTGCTTCCTGAAACCATGTTACCTGCAGTGAGTCAAAGACAGAAATAGAAAAAAAGTGGTATGACTCATCATTAATTTAAGTGGTATTGTTTTGTTTTCTAGTCTTTCTTCCGCTGCCACATGTACCTATTCCACACAAGACTCTCATTTTGAGTTTCTGCAAGAAGACAGAAACAGAGTAAGGGAAATCAAATTTAACCATGACGCTAGTGGGATCTTTTCACAATAACAGAATCAGGGGCAATTGTCAGCTTCTAGGAAAGTGTACATATTTTACAAAGGCACATTTTTAAAGCAACATCTTTTAAATGACAAATACAGCCTTGTGAAAAAATAAGCACACCCCATGTAAAAATTCTTTGACGTATTTGGACAAGCAAACATTTCATCCTCTCTGAATCAGTGTCTATTAATAAAGTCGATAAACTCTATCAAATGAGATCAACTTTACATTTTGTAGTAACTTTCACAATTTAAATGAACAAACAAACTGATCAGTCACAGGCAAAATTAAGTACACCCCTTCATTTATCACACCTTCAAATCCATAAAATTAGAATCAGGTGTTCAAGATTGGGTGCCAGTGATTAGATTAGCAGGTGGAACATGTCTTATTTATACCCATCTCCTATCTAGTGTTTGGTGTTCCCTTTGTATGTGGTGTCATCATGCCAAGATCTAAAGAGTTCTTTAAGGAAGGCCTTCAGAAAAAAGGTTGTGGATGCATATGAGTCTGGCAAGCGAGTTATAAAAGATCTCCAACTTATTTGCAATACATCATTCCACTGTACGGAAAATCATCTACAAATGATACAGATTTCAAACTACTGCAGGACAGTCCGTCCAGTCCATTTTTGTGTACTCAAGTCTCCAAGAACCCTGAAATTTCCCCAAAAATTACAAGATCTGCTTGTAATTCATGTAAATGTTGGTGTCCATGTGCATGCTTCTACAATCAGAACGAGATTGCACAAAATTGACCTGCATGGGAGGCATGTCAGGAAAAAGCCTTTGATGACTACAGTTTGCCAAATCGCATATAGGCAAAGACCAGGCCTTATGGAATAAAGCACTCTGGATAGAGTTGTTTGGTCATGGTAACAGCAGATATGTTTGGCTCAGACCAAACACAGCTTTTCATTAGAAGCACCTCATATAAGCTGTGAAGTACGGTGGTGGAAATGTTATCGTTTGGAGTTGCTTCGCTGCCTCTGGGACTGAACAGCTTGCAGTCATTGATTGATTCAACTATGAATTCTGTATCAAATCAAAGATTGCTTGAAGATAAAGTGAGGCCAACTGTCCAAAAGTTGAAGTTGAGCCAAAAGTGGACCTTTCAGCCAGATAATGATCCTAAACACATTATAAAACCCACCAAGGAATGGCTCAAAAAGGAGAAATGGAATGGTCTATCTAGTCAAAGCCTGAATTTGAATCTCATTGAAATGTTGTGGGGGGGTTTTGAAACAGACAGTACATGCAAGAAAACCCGCAAACATCTTGCATCTGAAAGAATACTGCATGGAAGAGTGGTTGAAAATTCCAGCAAGCCTGGTGGACAATTATGCAAAATGCTTACAAGAAGTTATTTCTGCTAAAGGGGGCAATAATAGCATCTGAGGCCAAGGGTGTATTCACTATTTAAACAGAAGAATATCACATCTATTCATATTTCTGTTGAATGAATGGTTGAAATAGGAACATTTCCTTGTGGTTTTTTTCAAGTATATCAACTTTTATTAATAAGCACTGTCTCAAAATATGTCAAAAAAGAAAACTATTTCCATGGGGTGTACTTATTTTTTCACATGACTGTATATGCATGCCCAGGTGTGCTTGAGAAATATAACTACTATATCACATTTTGAGTTGGATGCCTAATTGATTGTTTCACCTCATACTTTAGGTGCTGTTTTTTTTTTGTGTTGAGCTTGGCGGCCTGTTCTTCATTAGAGACGCACCTGTGTAAAGGTGTAAGAAAAAAAAAACCTTTACTCTGCATCTCTCTTACTTCCAACTCAATATAACTGGGTTATTCCCATTTATATATTGGGGTCAAATGAGACACATTCACTGGTGAACTTTAGCAGAATAAAGATTCACTTTTTTTCTCTCCTATAGCTCTCTATAGGTCTATATTTAATGCTCACATGTTTTGAGAGCGGGAACATGCTTTGCTCTTTGCCAAAAGGGCTGGTGTGTTGAGATCCTGCATACGTCTTACCTTCCACTAACATCTCCTCATAGTGAGTAAGTTTACAAGCACAACTGGTATCAATTAGGATACCATTCCACTGGAACACATTTGTTTTTCTTTTAAGGCATACCCTATGTGAAGCAGCAGCCAGAGCGGCAGTGAAGCCATTCTCGTGGTCGTTCATGCTTACATGGTTTATTTTAATTCACTTATGGTGATTTATTTTAATTCACTACAGAATTTTAGATCAGTAAATGGGGGTATGTATTTATTCTACCTATAGAGTGCCAAGATATTTCCATAAAGCTGTTTCTGAATCTGTTTCTCAGGCAATGTGAAACCGATCATGAGGAGCTCCATGGCTACCCCTAAACAAACTAACAGATAGTATCAAGATGTTTTTGGTTCAAGGATTCCAAATTAAATAATTATTTATGTGTAATAATGAGTCACGTTGTATGCTAGTAGTTGCTCTATGGGAATGTAAGACTGAAGTAAAGCAAATAAATAACCAGCACTAGACATGCAACTAGGGTACTCTCTTTTAACTCTCTTAAAATGTAATTTGCTAAACATACTATAAACACATCTCTGTGTTTGCCAACCAAAATATTTCCCACAGCCCAAGCTCACTGCAGTGCAGTCTCTATGGGCCTCTGAAGTTAAGACTGCTGCAACACAGTCCCTCTGGACTTCCACAGAGCCCAAACTTGGATTGAATTGATAACATGGCAGTCAACAGTTGCTATTATATATATGTATTATATGCACAGCAGAGTCATGTCTTCTCCACTCAGAATCATAATTTCAGTGAGACACTTTAAAGCCTCTGTAAAGCTCTGTGTGGCTTTATTCCCTATCTGAAACCTCCTTCACACTATTTTGGTTTGAGGTTTGAGTCTACTGTAGGTCAGCTTCTGAGTGTATTACAAGGGAAGTGTTTCACATCTCTCACTAAACATATTTATACAATGGAGTCGACCAAATGTATGACAATATAGTGATATGATTGTATACTGTAGGAAGAAAATATGAAATAGTCATATAGTTAAAATTATGCTATCATAATACAGTTTCAGGAAACTAGTAGAGACCAGCATAACCTCCTTTAGTAGCAACGACTTTCACAAAATATTTCCTGTGGCTGCTGATCAGATGCACATTATGGTGAAGAGATATTTTTCAATATTTTTTTGCACAAACAGCACCATTTTGGTCATGCCACACCATATCAATTGGACTGTTCTTGATTCGGTGTGTTTTGGATCTTGTTACATCATTAAGCTCAAGGGTAGAAGCTCCAAACCATGATACTCCCACCACCATGATTCTCAGTTGGGATGAGATGTTGGTGTTGGTTTTCACTGCTTTTTCCATTAAAAAACACCATTGTGAATGGATATAAAGTGGATCTGAAGCATCTCCCGGGAACAGTGGGTGTTATGCACAAACAGCCTGGATGGCACTCTGAATTCAAAATTGTTGTTTGAAAAGTTACTGTTAAAATGTTCTGTTACAATGTTTGGTAGAATTCTTGTAAAAAAAAAAATTGTTAAAGGTAGCAGTCCATTAAAACATGAGTAAATCAACAACTGAATAGTTTAAAAATATATATTTTTGCGAAACACTTTATAACTTTAATACATCATTAAAAGATATGAACATCATCTAACTAACATCATTAGTTATTAAGAGTTTGGCAATGAGCTGTAAACATTGCTACATGTTATTAAATGTTTAAAAATCATTTGAGGAAATAAAAAAGAAGTACAGGTAATTCTCACAGACACACTCACTCACTCACTCACTCACATTCTGTAACCACTTCATTCTGGTCAGGGTCAGGATGGACCGAGAACCCAGGAGGGACCCTTAAACTCACACCCAAGCTCAAGATCAAACTGGAGATCCTGGAGCTGTAAGGCCGCAATGATTACAAGCAATTCTAAAGTTCACAAACCATTTCTTCTAACTGTATACATTATTACTACATTCTGGGAAATTTCCTGAACACTAAGAGCAGAGTTCTAGTTGGACACGGCCTCTTCCTGGCAAAACCCTTCTGACTGATGTCCTGCATGTGGATGGGGGTTGATTGCACTGTGCATTTGAGCTTTAGGTGGTATGCAAACTGCAAACAGATTGCGTTCACTTTCCTCTTTGATGACATGATACTGAGTCACACTTTTCAGAACTCTTACTAGACAACACTTTTCTGAGTCAGGGAAAGAAAGCAATGTTTTTTTGTTTTTTTCACAGACACATGGATATGATCAAATGGGTATGCTTTTACAGATAAATCTCTTTCTAGTCTGCTCAGAATTCTTTTTGAGTCTTTTGTTAAGGGTACAATGGTTTTTTTGGGGGGGGCGGGGGGTTTGCCTGTTCAATCAAAATTTTTTAATACAGACCATTGTTCATCTATAAAATTCATCCATCCATCCACCCATCTTCTACCACTTATTCCTTCCTCAGGGTCGCGTGGAACCTGAAGCCTATCCCAGGAAGCATCGGGCGCAAGGTGGGGTATCTATGAAATT
>JAOUWY010000011.1:9258758-9280081 GCA_025728095.1 Prietella phreatophila
TGGCACTGCTCAGGTGTTATGACAGCCCAGGTTGCTCTAATAGTGGCCTTCAGCTCTTCTGCATTGTTGGGTCTGGCGTATCGCATCTTAATCTTCACAATACCCCATAGATTTTCTATAGGGTTAAGGTCCAACCCCAATTCCAAAAAAAAAAAAAAAAAAAAGTTGGGACACTGTGTAAAATGTAAATAAATGTAAATAAAAACAATGCAAATCTCATAAACCCATATGGTTTTCACAATAGAACATATCAAATATTTAAACTGAGTAAGAAAAAAATATGGCAATTTTGAATTTGATAGCCGCAACACATCTCAAAAAAGTTGGGATGGGGCAAGAAAGGGTTCGAAAAGTAAGTGTAAACTAATTAAATTAACACAGCTGGAGCAACAGCTGGAGGTTAAGTAACAACAGGTCAGTAACATGATTGGGTATAAAAAAGGAGTATCTTAGAGAAGCAGAGTCTTTCAGAAGTAAAGATGGGCAGAGGTTCACCATACTGGAATTGGGGTTGTTATAATTGTGTATATAAATAATGAATAAACAATAGGCACAATAATTCAAACTGTTATTGAAACTACTTTCCTTTTGTCTAACAAAACAATCATTCTAATAAGAACATACAGTCAGGTCCACAAGTATTTGCACAGTGACACAACTTTGGTAATTGTGCCTCTGTACACCGCCACAATGGATTTTAAATGAAGTAATCAAGATGTTATTGAGGTATCGACTTTCAGCTTTCATTCAAGGAATTCCTTAATTTAGGAATTATGACTTTTTTTTTAGAGAGTGCCTTCATTGCGTGGGCTCAAAAGTAATTGGACAAACAAGCATAATCATACATCATAGGATTATTTTTAATACTTGGATGCAAATCCTTTTCAGTCAATGACTGCCTGAAATCTGGAACCCGTGCACATCACCAAATGCTGAGTTTCGTCCCTTGAGATGCTTTGCCTGGCCTTTGTTGCAGCCTTTACTGTAGCATAAGAAATCCACCTACCAACATGTTTCTGGGAGACAGACAATAACTTAAGTTCAGGATCAAACTAAGGACCCTTGAGCTCAGTCATCAACAAGGCACTCCTGCCTGTTTTTTTCCCCTCTCGCACCATTCTGTGTAAACTCTAGAGACTGTTCTGTGTGAAAATCCCAGGAGATAAGCGGGTTCTGATATACTCAATCCAACAACCATGCCAAACTCAAAGGCACAAAGTTCACATATTTTCATCATTCTCACATTTGACGTGAACATTAACGGAAGCTCTTGACCTGCATCTGCATGATTTTATGCATTGCACTGCTGCTACATGATTAGCTGATTGGATAATTGCAAACATGGTGTTTTAGTGTACCTAATAAAGTGGACAATGAGTGCACATCAAATCTTCCCACTAGCTCCTTATGTGAACTATACAAAATTGTGTATAAACATGGTTTGTGTGATGTACAGAGACTAACACACAGTAATAGGACATGTCTCAGTTGAGCATTGTATTGGCATTTAATGCTGTAAAGAATGTTTTGGTTTGAAAATAATGTTTTAATACCACAATAGTTATTTTCCATAAAAGACAAATGGCAGGTTCTTTATGAACTGTGGGCATGTTTGCCCCTTTACCTTTTTAAACTACAAGTCACATTGACACTGAGTGTAGAAACACAATTCTCTTTTTGCTACACTGATTAATTATTTGATTCACATTTCAAGTGTACACAACATTTGTACATGCAAAACAAAAAACAATGGCCACTGCTCATTGACAATTAGTAACAATAATAATAATAGTAATATTACTAATAAGAATAATGTCTAAACATGTATTTGGCTCGGATAGGTCCAATAAAAAATAAAATGTCCAAGAGAAATATAGTGAAACGTTGACAAACTTAAGAAATATTTTTCAATCATATTTTTTTTCATAAATTTTCAATCATACATAACAAACCTTAGACAATATTGCTCACAAACACACACAACTGTAACATCAATATATTTTAAATTACTCAAAAAATATCCAAAACAAACAAACAAACAAACAAAAAAAAAAAACGAGGAAGATGATGATAAAGAAAATGCCCCTTACAGACAGTTCAGGCTGTGACTTTCAATATGGATATGGAAAGTTATATAGTGGCATGTTAAGCCATATTACACTACAAATCACACAGAAGGCATCACCCAACTTGCACAGAGCAAACAAGAATGACAGCAGAAGCACATTAACATTAATTTGTTATAACACAAGGTAAAACTTTACAGAATGGCTTCATGCAAAAATATATGGCAGATACAGTACAATTACAGTCACATTCAAAAGCACCTGTAAACACCCAACACCAAGCAAGATGCTGTATATACACATAGTTCAGAACATTAATGTGCCTGAATTCATACTTAAATACATACTTTTAAGTCGAAAATTATAAATGTTTTTCTTCCAGCAAAAACATTCCCTTTGCACAGTAATATTGTATTACATACGACTGCCAACAAAGTATTCTGATCATCCTTGAATACTAAAATAAAGTGCACTTTTTCAGCTTACACCTAGCATCTGGAAAATATTTTTGACATATTATTACGGTATCATATTTAATCCAAATATGCTTTAAGGCTGTCCACTTTTAATAAAAGTGAACCGAAACGATGCCAAGTTTAAATCATCTTGTTTTCCCATCAAAACTGCTCACTCTGAGCAGGTGAAGTCTCCGATTTAAAGGACACCATTACTGAATGTAATCGGTACAAACTTCTGAGCCTGCTGAGCACTGATTTCTGCCACGTAAAGCGCTCCGGTTTTCTGATCCAAGTCTACCAGGTGAGGTTTAACGTCATCAGCGAGCTGGATGGAACTCACCACTTTACACTGGCCAATGATTCCCACAGGTGGAGCTTCCAGCAGAGTGACACGGTTAGTGTTTAATTGTGCGACCACCAGGTACTTCTGGTCGGGTGTGAGCCTGTGGAGAAAAAAATCAACTGTACTACAACACAATAAAGACAGGTTTTACATCTTAAACCACACTCCATGATTACACTGTGGTACAAGAAGCGTAACAGTGTTCAATGTCACAAAACGACTGGCTTTGGATTATTGTTATAACTGACTGTAGTAAAGACTAGAAGGCAGTGGTTTAGTTTTACATGGTTTAGATTTAATCGTGTATATACACCATATGGCCAAAAGTATGTCGGCACCTGACCATCACACCCATATGTGGTTTTTTCCCCCCATGCAATTTCCCATCACTGGAACTAAGGGGCCTAAACACGTTCCAGCATGACAATATGCCCCTGTGTACAAAGCAAGGTCCATAAAGACATTGAACCCGCTGAAGAACTGGAATGCCGACTGTGCCCCAGGCCTTCTCACCGACATCAGCGCCTGACCTCACTAATGCTCCTGTGGCTGAATGAGCACAAATCCGCAATCAACACATTTCAGTGGTCTATTCATTATGCCTCAGTTTGTGTTAGTATTAATTTCTCCCTAATTTCTCCATCTGGGGATTAATAAAGTATTATCATATCTTATTAATTGTAAAACATGAATATGTGGTGTGGTCCAAGTTACTGAAGAGAAAAATAAAGACTTTGGCTTTTTTCAAATAGATTAGATATAGACTGATCCAAGAAAATAAAAGTTATTTCTAACATTTCACTAAACTCATTGGGGAAAACCTCTCCAGATTCACATATGCTCATCCTTGGTTAGATTTTCTAAATGTATAGTGTAGAAGATATAATATGTGGTGCTATATAGCTCATATATATATTAATCATTTAGCACAATAAAGTAAAAGGTTGGAAAGTAAAACTTTTTTCAGTCTATGGCTACATGATCAACGACAAATGTGGGTCCTGTGGCAAGACCAACTGAGAAGCAATAATTTAGAGCATCTTGCCTGGAACGTATAATGCTTACTCAAATTAACATTAATATTTGAGTTACTTCGCATATCTAAAAGCATTTCAGATATCTTTCCACAGAAATGTGCAACATTCACCTCAGAAAAACAGATTGTATAACTCTACAACAGCATGAAATATACCAATTAAAATGCGACCACATACTGAGTGTCCCCCCCATCATCATGTCTCTGGTAGAAATCGTGTCTTACCTCACGGAGTAGGGTGCATCGTCTGTGAAGCAGCTTCCCCATGAGCCCAGCCAGTCCCCTGTCACAGAGTTAAACACCTGAATCCGCTTATTTCCTCTGTCTGCAACCCACACCTGAAATTCAACACACAAACGATGGATATGATACCGCTTTTCCACAGTGTACAACGTTTCCCCCAAAATGTACTGAAGTAAACATGGATGAATGATGGGGAAAAATTAGGATTATCGATATTTTGGAGACGTACCCTCTGAAAGTTATCGACAGCCACACTGTGAGGAATGTAGAACTGCGAGAGTCCCTCACCTTTTTCACCATGCATCCACACTACCTGCAGGTCTACACAAAAACCCACAGTGTCAATCAAAATTTCCCAACAACAGCACATCCCAAAGTGCTTTATTCAACAATTTGCTAGTGATCATTATTACAATGATTATTAAAAAAAAAACGAATTAAAGAACAACACAAGAAAGAAAAATATCATTTGTTTTTACTCCTGTTAATAATGCCTGACTCATACAGAGACTGGAGTTTTTACTTTGAGCTGAATGCTAGCTGCCTGCAGAGAAACTGCAACTAGTGTAAAATGCTGCCAGAGAACTGATATTTGGAAAAATAAGAATCACACATACTTTAAAGGTCTCTGCATTTGGTTCTTTTTTTTCTTAAAAATTGTTCATAAATAAGTTGGTTGTGTTTATGTGGTGCAGGAATCTTTTACTTTTATAAAACAAACAAGTAGTTGCTGTGTTTTTTTTTTTTAGATTTTTAATACAAAGCATAAAAAGCAATTTACTGTACATGAAAGTTTAACATGCAGCACAAAGCCATCTGATCTAATTTGTCTTTTCTTCATATTTTATGTTGCTTTTATTGTCACAATTTATGACTATTTTAACTGGTCATTTTTTTGGCCAGAATTGCTCCACTGCACTCGGCTTTTAATTTCATGTAAACTCTGGAATGAAAATAAATATTTATTCCATGTGTATGTATAAACTGTACGATTCATTAGGAAGTATATTCATTATATTATATATCATTATATTATATAATGAATATACATTATATTCATTATACAGTATATTCATTAGGAATATTCTTTCTGCCCATTTATAATGCACAAATGATCTGTAAAATTTGATAAATGGATATTTTTTGTTATGCAGGAAGAAAAATTAATTAATTAATAAATTAATATCTTTTTAATAATACTCTTTAATTTGCTGTAATCAAGTATTATTTTTCCACCGCAATGAAACTTTCAATTCAATTCAACTTTATTTGTATAGCGCTTTTTACAATAGTCATTGTCTCAAAACTTTCCTCCTGTTGGTGGTGGTGTACACATTTGTGTGTTTGACAGTGATATAGAAAAAAAACTAACATAAATGCACAGCAGGAGCATGTCAGCTTAATATTTCAGCTTGTAGTTCTATGCATCAGTGGAGCTCTGGTATCAGTTAGAATTCAAATTTCTGCCACAAAGCACAAGCGCGGAGAAAAAAAAAATGCATGTTGCGTTCAGCATCCATTTCTCCGTTTTCAATTAGCGATTTATTAACATGCAAAAATCTGTTCTGATCGTCAGGTTATTATAAACATGCATTAGCACTCTCAAGACCATTAATGCATCAATACATCATCAAAGCTATTGGAAATGTATTATCTCTCTGAAAGGGTTAACATAATCATATCACAAGGTGTTTTCTGTTTTGATATTGGGTGTACAGGGAAATGTGTAACCCAGGTGAGGGAAATATATTTACGGTTATTGATTTCTGTGTTCTTTACTGTAATCTATGGGATTCCTTATGTCCCCTTAAGTGTATATCCCGTAAACATATTACTAATGAAAAAACCCAGCTTATCTGCCTTAAAGATCTACAGTGTCAGTTGTATCGTGATGAATGCACTGTTCTACCTAATTCTGAGAAAGATATAATTACTCTTGAACTCTGTCTCACCCCTGCCATTTCCTCAAACTTAATGACGTGGCTGCAGACCACCACATTTGCACATTTCTGAGAAGCACCTGCTCTGATGTTTGGTGCATTGTATAAATACTCCTGCGATCCTCGAATAAACTTAGATGTCTCTTTGGACTACTCTGCCTGTCAGTGTGTTCATTGTGACTCTCCCAGCTGGTTATTCTCAACGCGACTGAGCAGACTGCCTGCATGTCACCCCACATAAAAATAACTTGTGGACTGAAGGCTTGGTGGAGTAAAGTACATCAAGGGTGACCTGTCCACTCTTGACCCTAACACTCTCTTTTGTCCTGTGTTTTTTATATCAGCCTGCCTGCATGAACACTTCTAACACCCCTAATATAAAGTAAATTAAGTTAGCATTATTATTAATAATAATAATAATAATAATAATAATAATGTGAGAAATGTAACAAGCTAGGAACAGAAAAAGCACCTTGGGACAGTTTGATGAGCCGGTTGTTCATTCCTCCATCTCCATCCACAATGTACACCTCTCTGGTGGAGTTGTGGATGAAAATCTCAGCAGGCTGGTCGAACTGTAGTGGAGTGAGACTAGAACCGGCTTTCCCTGCTGTTCCCAGCACCTGCAGCAGCTTCCCTGAGGGAGAATACTGCTTTATAGTGTGTCCATAGGGCCCTGCAGACATATAGAAAAACTATTTCATACAAAGTGTCTTTCATAAGACAGTCGGAAAAGCTTTCATTTGAATCAAATTTCTGAAATGTCAAGAAAGGAAAATGAGAATATCTGCAAGTTTCCACAAAATGTGGCTAATGGAGATGCATTTCTTATGATGATCAACATTTCTACCTCAACAAAGCAACAAATCTTGCAGAGTTTAGGCAGTGTGAGATTCAGCACACATACAGTGGTGCTTAAAAGTTTGTGAACGCTTTAGAGTTTTCTATATATCTGCATAAATATGACCTAAAACATCATCCGATTTTCACACAAGTCCTAAAAGTAGACAAAGAGAACTCAATTAAACAAATGAGACAAAAATATTATATATTTATTTATTAAGGAAAACGATCCAATATTACTCAACTGTGAGTGGCACAAATGTGAGTGGTATGTGAACCTCTAGGAGTAGCAGTTAATTTGAAGGTGAAATTAGAGTCAGGTGTTTCCAATGAATAGGATGACAATCTGGTCTGAGTGAGCGCTCTGTTTTATTTAAAGAAAAGGGATTGATCAAATACTGAGCTTCACAAATGTACTGGTGGAAGTGTATCATGGATGAACAAAGGAGATTTCTGAGGACCTCAGAAACAGAGTTCTTGATGCTCATCAGGCTGGAAAAGCTTACAAAACCATCTCTAAACAGTTCTCAACCTAAAGAGGTCTCCACCAATCCACAGTCAGACAGACTGTGTACAAATGGAGGAAATTCAAGACCATTATTACCCTCCCCAGGAGTGGTCACTCCAAGAGGATCACTCCAAGAGCAAGATGTGTAATAGTCCAGGAGGTCACAAAGCAGCCCTTGTAACTTCTAAGCAAATGAAGGCCTGTCTCACATTGGCCAATGTTAATGTTCCTGAGTCCACCATCCGGAGAAAACTGAACAACAATTGTGTGCATGGCAGGGTTGCATGGAGAAAGCCACTACTATCCAAAAAGGCTTCTGTTTGCTAACAATCATATGGATAAAGACAGAAGGCTAATGGAAAATATTTTGTGGATAGATGAGACCAAAATAGAATGTTCTGGTTTAAATGAGATGCTCTGTATTTGAAGAAAGTAAAACACTGCATTCCAGCATAAGAACCTTCTCTCATCTGTGAAACATGCTGGTGGTAGTATCCTGGTTTGGGCCTGTTTTACTGCATCTGGGTCAGGATGACTTGCAATCATCGACAGAACAATGAATTCTGAATCATATCAGCGAATCCTACAGGAAAATGTCAGTCAGGACATCTGTCCGTGAACTGAATACCAAGAGAAAGTGGGTCATGCAGCAAGACAATGACCTTAAGCACACAAGTCATTCTACCAAAGAATGGATAAAGAAGAATAAAGTTAATGTTTTTGGAATGGCCTTAACTCAACAGAAATATTGTGGACAGACCTGAAGCAAGCAGTTCAAGCTAAAATTCCTCCAAGCTGATGTTCAGGCCTGATCAATAGTTAAAAGTTGTAGTTTTTTCTGCACAAGCGGGTCACACCGAATACTAAAAGAAAAGGTTCACATACTTTTGCCACTAACAGATATGTAATATTGGATAATTTTCCTCAATAAATAAATGACCAAGTATAACATTTTTGTCTCATTGTTCAACTGGGTTCTCTTTATCTACTTTTAGGACTTGTGTGAAAATCTAATTCTAAAGGGTTCACAAACCTTCAAACACAACTGTACATATCGTACTTCTCAATTTGCAATCCACCTTGGACAACAGCTCTGCATTTTACTCAGTTTTAAATGACAGACCAGAACTTAAATGTCTAAATCTCTACTCACCATTCCCCACATCAGTTATCCACACGGACAGGCCACCCGAAGTGCTGGCCAGGAAAATGCCATGAGGCATCTCCAGTGTGCTGGTGTTCCAGGCGTGCAGGAAGTCTCCATCTGTACTAAACACCAGCACTTTGGGGATATTCTCACCTCTCTGCATGAAAACAGTGTATATACTGTACACCTGAAACATTTCGGTGACATATCGTCAATTATGTGGATGTGAGCACGCTTTAACCTCACCTGGGCAACGTACACCACACCGGCCAGATGGTTCACAGCCACTCCGAAAACCTCTCCAGTGAAATGCTCTGAATATTTGGGCCAGGAGACATCCAGCTTGTAGAGGGTTCTCCCTGCAATACTGACGTCCCGTTTACGTCCTGACGCTACATACTTACCAAAAATGATCATAGAGGGGGGAAAAGATCAAATACAGAGCCTAGAAGAAAGTTAGTAATGGTGCACAAAATGGTTCTTTCTAATGATTCAAAATCATTTAACAGTTCCTCCAGGATTTCACGATTTTGCGATCGCAGAAATGAACACAAAATCAAGCAAACTCCACAATATTTGGAGGAGCTTGGAATTTTTCCAAATTACCACAGATTTTCAGAAGACGCGTCATGTGACGTCACCACAACGCGCATTCAGCCAAAGCCCACTTCGATTCACGTGCACCGAACATGAGTACATTTAAAAGTCTCATTTACCAACAAACATCACTAAGCAAAACAATTTCATGCAATTCAGAAACACAAAAAGCTCTGCGAGTTCAATTGCAAAATTTGAAAAAATGCTGCAGCAAAATCAAGCATTTTTGGCCACACCTATATGAAATCCTATATGGACTGATTTAATCCATACATTAAAATAATTTTGATCGATTACACCAGTGAATTAACTCACTGGGTTAGTTCAGGTATAATTTACAAAATTCTTAAATTCTCATACAGGCCAACATTTAACCCCAAATCCCCCCACCCCCACCCTGTTTTATTTTATCTCTTATAAATTATAATAACATTTAAAATAAGGACAATAAAAATATTAAGGATGTTTATGTCACCCATTTACCCATCATTAGCTGCATACAAATGAACAGTCAAACATATCTGTGATTTAAAGTCTCCACTTCATGTTGCTCTCTTGTCTGTGAAAAACTGTTCCCGTTATTTTACCCTGAATGTTAGTAATAATATGAAGCACAGCTGCCTGTCTCTCCGCTGGTTTGTATTGTTATACAAATTCCCCCTCCCTGAAATTACTAGCCATGGGCCACCATGTGAAGATGGAACAAGAGGCTTTGAAACATTTTTTGGATTCAACCATAACAGATTGGATATTTGCATATTTGTGTGCATATAGTACACTTGGGCAAAAAAATAATAAATGGGTGAAAGCCACAATGGCTAAATATTATGCTTTTAATGGTCTTAACAACAAACCATTGGCTAGGAAATTAGCAAGTAGCGTAGTATGGAATACATTTTGCCTTTGATTTCTTTCAAATGTTTAAACCTCATGAGTAAACTTGCAGACAGCTTTTTATTTTATTTTATTTGTACCTTATTTTACATTTTATAAACTCATTGTAATCATGATTTTTACATTTGCGTACAAGAAGACTATAGAAGTGAATTTCCCCATTTCGAGCTTTTCCCTAAACAGTTCACAACAGCAAAAATAAACAAGCAAATGGTGGCACGGGAGCTGTCAGAAGTGCACATGTTTAATTCTTGCTAATTTTCTGACCAGTGATTTGTTGTTAACACATTAAAAGGTTAATATGGTGTCATTTTGGGCTTGGCCCTTTTTTCTTTCTAGCCCAGGAGTGTATGGTGTTCCCGGATTATTACATGTACACCACCGGTCAAAAGTTTAGACACACTCATTCTTTATATTTATTATAAAGAATAAACATTTTAGAATAATAATAAAGTCAGAAAAACTCTGGAATAACACAAATGGGAACTATGGGAATTATGTTGTGATCAAAAAATACAAAATAAATCAAAATAATTGAGCATTTTAGCATCTTCAAAGCAGACCTCCTTTGTTGCCTAGAATTTCCATGAATGTATTCTTGGCATTTTCTCAACCGATTTCTTGAGGAATCCCCTAAGATACTTTTTAAACAGTATTAAAAGAGTTCACACCTAACCTTTCCAATGAATTAATATGTTAGCACAATTCTATTTTAGTCTACATCACTGATTTCACACATGTAATCATACACCTTCAGATCAAAAGGTTTTTAAGATCATGAAAAAGGTTTCAGTCGAGGGTCCACAAACTTTTGACCAGTAGTATATGATATATATCATTTGTTTCATACTACAATTAAAAAAAATCACATTAAAGAAAAGTTTTGGTGTTGCGTTCACAGTTGTGCTCCGTGGCTGCTTTTAGCTCAATCCAATTCGACTGATGTTGAAAAATCCATCCATGGATTTCAACCTACCAGCTCCCAAAGGAGATCCCCATGACCCTTACTGTGTAAGGGCAATTACAAGTCATTGGGACTTACACGCTGTCGAGGGTGTACCCCACCTTGTGCCCAATGCTCCCTGGGATAGTCTCCAGGTTCCCTGTGACCCCGGAAAGGAGTAAGCGGTAGAAGATGGATGGATGGATAAACAAGTCGTTGCTCCAGGATTCCTGGTTTGATCTGAAACTGGGGTTTCTATATGAGCTCCGTGGGTTTCCTCAGGGTTCTCCGGTTTCCTCTCACTGTCCCAAAACATACAGCTATACAAACTGACTACACTAAATTTCCCTGGGTGTGAATGTGTGTGCATGGTGCGCTGCGATGGACTGGAGTCCCATCCGTGGTGGATCCCTGTCCAGGACCGAGCAGTTACTGAACATGGATGAATGAATAACTGGAAAATGGCAGCTGGTACGCAGGACACAGCATGTTCGGTGTTTCAGCAGCAACAGCTAATATATTCAGTCTACCAAGGGTTGACTTTGTCCAGGTCGAACGACTGAATGCATTTAAACACACCTTTGTTCAAACAGTAGCGATAGAAGTGAATCAGTAAGCGATGAATCATTTCGAGTGTAATGATCCGTTCGTTCAAAATGATTCGGTTCTTCAGGTACGTCACGCCGCTAGCTAAGAAAGCTATACATCAAAACTGACAGCCACAGCAAGCATGGGCATATTTCTTCACCTAAATGAATAATTCCGTTATATATCAGGACGGGGTTTTATTCAATTGTTTAGCGTTAACCAGCGAGCTAGGTGCCTGATCTGCACCGAACAGGTGTAACCAAGCTATGACACCATGTCAAATATCATAGAAAACAACAACAAAATCAAACAGACTTACGTGCGAATTTAAGGTGCTATACATCACAAACATTACGAGGAAGATAGCAGCCATGGCTGAACCGATGAAACACAACTGACTTTTCTTTTTCATGTAGAAAGCGTACGCCGTGTTGGTACACAGATCCGAGCAACTGCAGAGCCGCTTCCTGTTATGATCACGTGACAAGCGAGCACGAGATCTCAGATTCTTATACGTCAGATGTTCTCAACCTTTTGTAACTCAAGTCCCTCCACGCCTTCCCTATCATGTGGCACGCTCCCCATATTGGAGGAGAACAGGTATAATGCGCTATATAAAATCTCTCTCTCTAATATAGTGTACGTTTTTATTCTTACTTTTCATAGCTTATGATTTTTAAAAATACATTTTATGACTTGTATAAAACTATATAACGGGCAGGTGTGGAACATGAATGATCAAAAATGTTTCTGAACACTATAGCTACTTTGAACAAGAGAACTAGGCTGTAATAACGTGGACTATTTTACATGTAAAACATGTTGCATTACATTCGTCTAAAAATATTCACATATGGATGATGTACATTGGGATGAAGGGGACGTCTCCTTATCCATGACATAGTTAAATCTCAGATTCTCACTGAACAGAACAGACACAGAGAGAGGTGCGAGTGCAGAGGGAAAGCAAGACCTCACGCTTGCAGGACAGAAATGGAGATATTTGGAAAGTTGATGAGGTTTGTCCAAAAAGTCGTTAAATTTGGCACTAGGCGCTGAAAGGAAATTCTCTTACATTATGTACTCTCATATTATGAACTGTATTAAGACACCATGGATACGAGGAATACTGGGTTATAGTTTCTGTTTCTCTGTGCCATCAAATACTTATGATGAATGTATTCATTTAATTACCTCTTTAAATAAGCTGATAAACTGCCATCCTTTAACAATGTTCTGACATGTATTTTGTGTCTCTTGAAAGACTTATTTTGATCGTGTGCTGTGTGTTTTGTCTATCTGTCTGGCACCTGCACCAGTAGAAACCGTCCAGGCACTGCTTCTTAGCTATCTGCATAAATACTCTTGTTTTGCATGAATAAACATGGGATGTCTCTGTGAGCATGCATGTGTCAGTGTGTGTTCATCTTAGACCCCCCAGGCCTGAACGCTCTACGGTAAACCACACTTTCTCGCTCATAGTAGCACAGAAATAAAAGTTAATAGAAGTAAAAAAAAAAATTTAAAAGCTGACGGAAGATCTGAAAGACATACCGTAATCTGAGATTCCTGAGATACATGGAAATCTAACAGGTGCTTTTTTGCAAAAAAAAACAAACAAAGTCACCAAGTTAGCAACACTGGTCTGCACTGACAGCTAGATAAAAGGCAGCCAAGATTCACCTCTCCCCAGCAGAAAGAAAATACAGAGGGAATGCAGGGTTTTTCCATTTATGCATTCTATTTGAAAAGCAATAAAATACACCAAGTACCCAAATGATGCCCTGTCTATTTTTTTCTTGAAAAAATTCACACCCCCTGGTTGAGAACCACTGATCTGCAACAATCTTGCACAAGAAATAATAAAAATAATAATAATAAACTGAAAATGAAACATCTCAAATACATATTTTCCAGATGACAAATTGGGTTAAGCAAGGCCAAAACGCTTTATTTGTTCTTGTCTTGTCTCCTGTTAACATGAAAAACACAAACGGCCCAAATTTCTAAAATAAGATCAAGAAAAAGCCACAAAGATTTATTCCAAAATAACAGCGGAAAACTAAGAACTAGCATGATAATTTAAAAGACAGATCACTTCCTCCACAACTGGTTTGCTTAAAGCTACAGTAGAAGAAAAAAAAAAATCTGTTACGATCATATATATATATATATATATATATATATATTGCATTTAAAAATGATATGGGACATCTATGATCTTTTTCTCTCTGGCTCTTATTAAACACTCAGAAGCTCACATTGGACACTGAAAGCAGAAACAGTGAAGCTAGAATATAGATGTAGTGTTTGCAAAAGGTCATAAAGCACTCAGATGCATCTGCCAACCCATGTTAAAAACATACATATATGTATACAGACAGTATCAACTAGTTTAGACTGTTACATTTCAGCACACATCATGGACGATGAAGATCAGAGAACAGAAACAGGTTAGTTATTGAAATAGAGCAAGAGTCATGCATTCATAGCAGGGGGGAAAAAAATGACACTTTTCTCCTAGCCTGGACCAAAACATGAAACGACAGGAAATCTTATCATTAAAATAACTGCAACCATACATTAACGAAGTTAACCACCAAGATGCTTTGGGCATTTCACTATTTGGTAACTAGTTGCATGATAAGGCATAAAACTAGCATTAGCTATTGGATTTCACTTAATGTTAATTAATGCATGACTGCTAAAAGTGGGGAATAAGGCTAACATGGTATATTTGATCAAATACATAATATTCATTGCATATATACTTCTCTTTCAGGGATTTAATACAGGAATACTCCCTTTGCCTCAAAGGTTAAGACAACGCACATTGCAAGACTTACAAATGACAATTTAAAGAAAGACTTCTCAAGCGCAGTGAATAATGGTGAAATATGACCACCAGGAAGGACCGTGATGATGAACAATGACATACAGGGACTAGTGGTTAGATGATACAGTTTAGTTGTTACAGTACATTCACTGTCGCATGCTCTAGTCACCAACACGTTGATTTATGGCTATTAAGAGGCATTTAAATACTTCCATATCTGTCTCCATAAACCCCTCACACAGAGCAGACATATGTACAGCCAGACATACACAATCGTCCACTGATTGTGTGTCACAAAGAACAGTACAAGAGAGATTGCGAGGAGAACACTAAACAGTCCGACACGTAAAAAGTACAAACGTGCTTTCATTGCTAAAAGGTTACAGTGACGGAGCACTTTGGTGAATGGCGGGTTTAAGGCAATACTGGTGCAAATCAGCATACGAAGAGGGTGAGGAGGTTGTTTATGCGCAGAGGACTTGTATAAAGAAGTGTAGAGAGAGAACAGTCAGGGCTCTTTATTTGTCTTGCATCTTCTCCAGGATGGGCACGATCATGTCGAATTTGGGTCTCTTGGCAGGATCTTCGTTCATGCAGATCCTCATAAGTTTGCAGATGTGGGGTGAGATGCCAGGCGGGATTGTGGGACGCAGACCCTCTAGTGCCACCTGAAGGACAAATGATTAAGGCAAGGATGAAAAATAAATTCCAAATAAGCTGTGGAAACAGAAAATAAAAAATAAAATAAATCATGCGTAGGTGTAAATAAAAATTAAGAGACTGGAAGCTGACAGGAAACATTTTGTTACAAAAAGTGACAAATTTAAGAGCTAAAAAAACCTCTACTAGAGTCCAGTATACCATCATGGGAAAAAGAAAGTACGCCCTCCTTCAATGTTCAACAGTGCCTAAATAACAATTGTGTGGTACTCACCAACATCTATAAACAAACAACCTTAGGTAACAAAAAACTATATAAAAAAAATAATAATTTTTATCCCAAAAAGTAATGTTAATCAAGGAAAACAAGGTCTGTTTGCACACATTGTTTGCTTAACAAAGACATTAAAAAGTGCCTTTTTTCATTTGTCATTACTAACCTTTTTGTTAAAGTTGAAAATATTGTTCCTGTATTGTTTAAATAAAAACCATTATGGACAAACATTAACTAAAGATGCACCAATGTATTGGCCGATAAAGGCTATCTTTCCCGCTATCGGCCAATAGTTTACGGACATCCTATAATCAATTATAATCCTGTCCAATTTTATCCTGTCAATCAAAAGAGGGAGGGGAAAACTCATCGATTTCATGCTGTGTGTAAAGATGATGTCTCTTGTGTGGAATGATGACAAAACTGCATTTTGTGATCTCTGTACTGCTAAAATGTTACACTGGAAGTAAATTTTACGACGCAGACGTTTCGGTGTTGAGTCAATCTGCATTTCTTTCAGAATTCCTTTAAATTAATCGTTATTAATTTAAAAGAAGGCATAAAAAACAGAACTATCAGTATCGGCTGATATCAAGCTGAATAACCAGTGATCGCTGAGAAATTTAGTATAGGCGCAGCTCTAGTTTTAATTTATTTATTCATGGCTACTCAATAGCTGTCGTTGGTTATATAAAAAATATAGGTGTGTATAGGTGCATCTCTAAAGTTAATGATACCACCCCAAGCTTACACTCACACAAACACACAGGCTGAAGGTGGTGACCCTAGCTTACCTTCATGCCAATCTCCATGTTGGAGAGATCAGCGAACGGTACCTCTCTGGTCACCAGTTCCCACAGCAACACAGCAAAGCTCCACATGTCTGCAGAACGCCTGTTAATTTCCTCTGGTTTCTTCTGCAGAGCTGGTGGGGCACAGGAAAAAAATGACATCAGGTAAAGAAACAAAACAAAAAATATGGCTTAAAGAAGAGGCCTAGTGAAAGGGAGTGTACCTTCAGGGGCCATCCATGCTGGAGAATACATCCTGCCAGGACACTGGAAGGAGAACTTCACATCTGACATGCTTATCCTGGCTGTCATGTCCTCATCTATCTGCATTGTGATGTAAGAGTCATTTAGACGGTACGTGATACATAAAGGAAAAAAAAAAAAAAAAAAAAAAAAGATAGTAGTAGAGCCAGTAGTAAAGGTCAATGGACTTGTGTTATAATATTTAACAGCCTGCCTTGCTACTAGATTAAAAAGTGATTGAAGTAAAAATCAGGACTAGATGGTGAGACAAACTCACTGCTTTGCTATGTATGAATCAATAGTAGACACTTCCTGGTCTGGTATACTGCAGGCCTCATCAAATATACTGGCACTATTAGGACCAAGAAACGATTTGTTCTGTGCAGACTGCACACTTACCATGACACTCTTGCTGTTGAGATAGTGACGTGGAATCATGGGCTCCAGTGTATGAAGGAAGGCCATCCCACATGCAATGTCCAGCGCAAACTTCACCGCCTGCATCTGATCCACCACAAAGTCTAAAGTGAGAGCAAAAACTGATTAGAAGTCATAATATTTCTTACAACATAGTGTCCACATAATCACAACATAAAACTGTGCTGCTAAACATGAGACACAAATGGTAATTTGTGAAGACCTCTGTAGTTTTTGCGTCGGACTGTCTGTTCATACTGTGTGTGTTTAGAAAACTTTACTCACTGGTGCCCTCGTGGAGCACGTTGTAAAGGGAGCCATATGGCATCCAGTGTGTGATGATGACGGGGTGTGGAGCAGGGGGCGACTGACACGCCCCCAACATGGGCAACACATTGGGATGGGAGAAGATTCTACAGCAGGGTGAAACACACGACAGCTTGCAGACAAACATTTAAGTGCAGGTTTGTTCGATATAATGTCAAGTATCAAGATCAACATTCTAGCATGGAGGCCAGAAAGGGGACAAATGACTGAAAATGTACAAGAGAACAAAATGGGAGGTCTTTGTATAGTACTGTAATCCTTATGAATACCCATCTACTTTTAATACTTACTACACATAATATTTATATAAATAAAATATAAAAGGGTTTATCTGAAATTTGTCCTATGAGCAAAGATTAAACATTTGACACCTTCAAGAGCTCCTTTGCATCATCTGTAGATTGACTTGATTTGTGTATTTCTGCACCCGCCCTTCCTCCTACAGATGTTGCAGGCTACGTAGAAAATGTGTATTTATACCTCAGTTTGGGGTATTCCTCATTAAAGTCCCGACTCTTTCTGGTGGTCCAATCCCGAACATGGAGCACCTTCACCACAATTTCTGTCCCTTGCCAGCGGCCCTTCCATAACTACCACCAAGAGAGTAAATCATCATCATCATCAAAAATAAAAATTAAAAATCAGAGAAATTTTAAAGTCTGATTGTTTGTATTTTTGGAAAAAAATACATAAATACAAAGCCAAAGAATCAGATTACAATGGGCAATGTTTGCAACATAGAACTGCGCTTACCTCTCCTGAGTGATTTTCATTGACCTTGGCCATAAATGAGAGCTGCTTGTAGTCAATGCCTGCATGTTTGTTTAGTGTACCATTGCCTATAGTAAAAACAAGTAAAAACAAAAAAAACCCCAAAACCCCAACGGTTATAGGAAATATGCAATTTTTCCTCATCTATTTTGTACCTCAGGAGCTTCCAGTATACATCATTTACATTATATTTATGGTATTTGGCAGCCACCCTTGTCCAGAGCAACTTGCATTTCTCTCATTTATACAACTGAGCAATTAAGCGTTAAGGGCCTCCCAGCAGTGGTAGCTTGGCAGTGCTGGTTTAGACCTCTTACTCGGAGATCACATTCAAGTAAGTCCTTGAAAGGAAGGACCCAAATACAGTACATCCTACATACATATTTTCCACATTTTTTCACACATCGAGTGCTTACGTGGTCGTGTTCGGGTTGTGCCCTTCCAGAAGGTGTCCTTAAAGGGAACTTTGGTCAAATTCTGTCCTTGCTTCTCAGCCATTTCTGAACAAACAATGTTTAGGTTAATGTGATACCTACATACTACAATATGTTGTTTCATACTGCATTTCAGTGTCTAATGAGCTCTGCAGTTCATCACAAGTAGATTCATCACCTTTCAGAAGGTCACGGAGGTGTGGCTTGGCTTTGTCCACTGGTGTTTCTCCATATTTGTTACAGATGCTCACTTGAGCACCGTTATTGACAAGGTCCTGAAAGGGATTTACGGGATATATAAACTGAGGTACTTCTGATAAGAGCAAGTTAAAAAATGTTTTAATTAATAAACAAAGAAACAAACTAACAAACAAACTAAGACAAAAACTAACAAAAGGCAATTCATTCTTTTGGTATTCAAATCTTCATTAGGTATAACTTGTACTTCATTTATTCTCATTGGATATTTAATTAGTTAACCTAGGTAAACAGTAACTAACTGTAGGCTATTTGTTGGTATGTACATCCCCCCCTCCACCCATCATTCAGTAGAAAGGAATCACCATATTCCATTGGCATGTTAGTGGATGAGGCACTTGTAGGAGAGTATCAGCTTAAGTAGTGTTGAGTAAAACACTGCTAGGTTTAAAGCTAAAAGTCAGAAACAGAACACTTATAATGGGTAGAGGGTATTAATGAATTAAATAATTAATTCAGCTTTTCCTGGTGATTGTCATGGTGGCAAAATACAGGGAAGATCAACTAAGACCTGCAGAATCCAAGCCATAAATCTGTATTCGTGGATTGGATTCTGCGGGACCCCCAAGAAGTTCTCAAGCCAACTATGAGATAATCTCTCCAATGAGTCCTCCATCCAGTGTAATGTGCATATAAATAATAAAGCAACTTCAATCCTTATAATTGGTCCCTCACACACACTCTTTTTCCATTAGTCATTAATACAATCTCAAGGTATTTAAACATCTCCAAAAGGAGCAAGGTCTCTCCCTCACCTGAAGGGAGCATCACACTCTTTTGGGAGAGAACCATGGTTCGCTTGGATTAAGAGGTGCTGATTTGTAACCCACTTCAGTTGGTGCCAAGAAAATATAATCTTTAAATAACAGGGATGTTATCCTCAAATTGCTCCTTCTATCACTCAACAATAATCACCGGTAGATGTCAACATCCCCCTATACTTCCTCAGCAAAACTTAGGCATGGTTTTATCTCCCCTTCCTGAGTAGCTGAGCAGTTTGCCAGAACATCTTTGAGGCCATTCAAAAGTCTTTTTCCATTGTTTTTCTTAATATGAAGTCCAAAGAGCTGTCACCGCCAGTGAAGCAAGCAGTCATACGGCTGAAAAATCTAAACCAAACCTGCAGTGAGATAACAAACATTACATGTGGCCAAATGAACTATTTGGAACGTTGATACATTCTTAAAAACAAAGAATGCACTGGTGAGCTCAGAAACACCAAAAGGCCTGGAAGAACACAGAAAACAACTGTGTGCAAATCACAGAATAATTATTTTCCTGGTGAAGTAAAACCCCTAGGCGTACTGTGTCAAAAGGGACTTTAAGCAGCAGCTGCTAATGGAACGGTTACGGCAACAGGAATTGAGCTGTTACATCGCCGTAACCGAGAACTTAAAAGTCAATAAGCAACCGTAAACAAGACGGCACAATGCAGCAATCAGTCATTCACTGAAATACAAAACGTCATTTTAAAAAAAAAAAGCAAGAAAATGATTGCTTTCGGCATTAAATAATAATCAACTGTCAAGAGTTTTTACTCATGTATGATGCCAATAAGTCTACAAACCTAGATTTACCATGTAGGCGATACAGTACTCGCCTTTTAATCTTAATTACATGGAGAAAGACCGATGCCTAACTGAATTTCTTGTCAGCAAATTTAAGTTAGTTAAGTTTAAAACATAACACAGATTAAATAAAAGACTAATGGTACAATCATATACTGATGCAATTACATCAATGTCATATACCATAAGACATATTTTCTTGCCTAATCCGTCACGCTGTATGACTACGACAAACCAACTATTCTCCCGTAGACGTTTACATTAGGATGTAATGAACAAGCAGTTACAGTCGCACATGCGCAATATGAGGTCTGAATGCTGTCGCAGTTCCATTTGCAGCTCTTGCTTAAAATCCTTAGACAACAATCAAGAGAAGACCAAAGTAAATACAGAGGGTTCACCACAAAATGTTAAGGTAAAAATGGAATGAACCGCTGATATTTCGAAATGTGCCACTTCACACCTCATGCTTTGGGCATTTATGGCTGGAATTGGTTTCCTTGTACTTGATATGATTGCTGACAAAAGTAGCAGGATGAATTCCGAAGAGTATTGGGCTATAATATCTGCGCAGATTTAGACAAATGCTTCAAAACTCATTGGATGGCACTTCACAGTGCAGTTGGATAATGACCCGAAGGATAGTTCAAAAGCAACCCAAGACATTCCCACAGCCAGCTTCCATTGACTGCACTGCACCTGACCCACGCCCTTCATCTTGCAGTTAGTGACAGCACTAAATGACTCCACTTCTCTACTTCGACTAAGGCTGCCCTGTTTACATGGGTGGCCTGGTCACCAGTATTCCTGATAAACCTAATCCAGGTACGGTACACTTAAGACATTTATGCATATTTCATGCATAGTTTAGGATTGATCTTTGTCCAAGCTGTCTTCTCAGATCTGTTCACCAGTGACATAGCCATAAGGACCACTGATATGGGAAGACAATTAACACAAATTATGCACAGAAAAATATTACCTGAATTATGCTTGGGGAAAAAAAAAACCTCCAACACTGAACTATAACAAGATGGATTAACAAGATAGGTGTGTAATCAATACCTGAACATTATGGTCCTATAGTAGCCTCTCTCAGTTGATGAAGGATGGAAGTGTTGTTGGAGGGGCTAACAAA
>JAOUWY010000011.1:9298377-9308823 GCA_025728095.1 Prietella phreatophila
CCACCTACCTAAACACTGTTGCAGACCCAGTACACCACTTCATGGTAACGGTATTCCCTAATGGCAGTGGACTCTTTCAGCAGGATAATGTGCCCTGCCACACTGCAAAAATTGTTCAGGAATGGATTGGGGAAAATGAGAGTTCAAGGTGTTGACTTGGTCTCCAAATTCCCCAGAACACAATCCGATCGAGCATCTCTGGGATGTGCTAGATAAACAAGTCACATGCATGGAGTCCCACCTTGCAACTTACAGGAATTAAAGGATCTGGTGCCAACATCTTGGTGCCAGATACCACACCTTCAGAGGTTTTGTGGAGTCCATGCCTCGACAAGTCAGGGCGGCACAAGGGGGAACCACACAATATTAAGCAGGTAGTTTTAGGGTTATGGCTGATTGGTGTATATTCCTGTTTATTGAGACTGAACCAATTATCTCTAACAGATATTGGATAATAGTTGTGCAAAGCTCATGACTGCACTCCAGGAATTGCTTCTTTAACCATCCAGAGCCATTATAAAATATGATTTTTATACACAATATCCAACAGGGCACTTGTGCAGTCTGAGAGTGAAAGGGAACATACTTGTATCAGTGATTGTATCTTTAAAGAATTGTATTACCTTGCAGTACATTACCTTATTATGTAATACATTCATTATGAGTATGAATTAAATAAAATACTACTACGAAAGGTGTGGTCCAAGTAGCACATTTCATGTGAGAGAAATTTAGGGAAAACCCTAATACTAATTCAAAATACCGTTATTCAGAAAATATAATACAATAACATAAGACTGTAACAACAACCTGAAATTAGATAATATTATAAAGTTGAAAAATACTTCCAAATACCCGTTTCATTATCACATATTTTATTTTTTGTTAAGTTCTTCCACCATTATACATTTTTTTTTTCTTGTTGCATGTGTTTTCAGCCACATGGTCACACAATTCCCAACATCAGAAGTGAACCGAAAAACATCAGCACATACTTTGTTACCACTGTGCCTGCTATCATTAGGAATTGAAAATATCCATGTCTCTCAAGACAATATTAATGAAAGTCACACTTTCACCTTCAAGTAGTTTTCATACTCCTTATTCTACCCAGTTCATGCTTCCAGATAACAGCTCTGAGCAACGAAACTTGTCCCTGTCTATTAATAATCCAACATTAAGATGGTGGTCCTTCTCCCCTAGTAGACTGATGTGCTGGGGCTGGTGGTGATATGCTGCTGTTCACTACACCAATATGGTTTACATCTACATTTCTTAAAGGGGTGCCTATCATAGCACTTGAGAGGGGGTCAGGAGGGGTACAGACTTTAAGTCCCTCTAAAAGTGAAGAGGTCACTTCTAAGGATGCTTGCTTGGATGGGATGGGAATAATACTGGGGACTCAGCTGAATGTGTGTGCACTTTCTGTAACAACTGGGAATGTTACGGGTGAAACCAATGCCTCATTTGTAGACAGTGATGGAACAGATTGAATTATGCCATGGGTAGCTGCCATCTCTGCCTGTTCTGCAGGCACACCTGGTGAAGATGTGACAAGAGTAGATGTTATGAGGGTGGATGGGGCATCTGATGAATTTAAACCTACAACGAGAGGCTCCACTGAGTCTACTGCTTCGGTTGCCTTTGCGGCTTCTGCAGCTTTGCTTTCCATCTCCTCCATTCGGCGTTGGACCATAGCTGGCATCAGCTTTACATATGTGCTCATGAGGCGATGGTTGGAACGGATTAGTTTGCCAGCACAGCTGTCCACGCAATGCTCCTGAAGCAGTAAGGAAAAAAAAAAAAAGACCCACACACACACACAAAACCACACACAACCCCCCCCCCACAATAACCAGTCACTTTTCTGCATATGTATTTCATTAAAATTGCATGCTTTCATGCTATCAAACCATGTCCTTTGTGATTATACAACAATAAGTATTCGGTGTTCTAATAACCTATCGAGATGTCATACGAAGGGGTTCTGCGCATGCGCACTTAACTTTAACACGTCCATAGACATGGTTCTTCATTGATTTCAATGCTGGAGGCATTTACTGGTCATGTCAAAATATGCTACCCATAAAAGTAGCTAGGACAAATCCTTAAAAATGGTTATAACCCCGGTCCTATTAAGTAATATTAGACCATTATACAGTTTATCGATTTGTAACTTGTTCTAATACAAGCTTGACTTACTTCATCCATTGTGAGAGTTCTGTAGTTGAAATTGTTCGTACATCGCTGGAAGCAAATTTCGGTCATTCGATTATAAACCAAGAGGAAGTCGCGAAGCTAGAAAGACCAAATGTAGAAAATAAAACAGCAATCAGCAGTACACCTTCGGGTTACATCATCAGAGGAAGAAAGTATTACGTTTACTTACATTCCGTAGTTGTCCGTCGGGGTCCATAACCATATACGCTACAGTGTGTATATAAGTTAAAATATCTACAGACGCTAATAGCAGCCTACTCGATAATGGTTCCTTATAAAAGATGATTTAAAACCCATGAATAGCAATTCCGATGGAATGTAGCATGACTTTCACATGCGCGCAGCCATGTTGGTGTCACGTGACCAGAACAGCAGCGACGTCATTGTCGTGGCGGCGGAACCCCGGAAGTCATTCATAAAATGAAAATTAAGCTTGGCTATTGCCTTACAAGTATTGTAGGCCTAACAATGGTAAAGAAAGTCATTTACAATTTTTTTTACATAGTATACACCCTGTGGATTCTGTAATGTCCAGATGTATGAGCACTGAGAATTCTGTCCTTATCTTTTCAGTGTGAGATAACTAATAGTCTCTTCTGATTCAAGGGATTACATGTCTGCTTGTTTGCTTGCATTTGGAATGATGGTTAGCAATATATATTTTCTGTCACTGCAGTGCAAACTCAAATCGGTTGTCTTTTTTTTTGTTTTGTTTTGTTATTGTAACCCTGTAATTCTATATTTAAATTAAATGAATGTATTACAATAAAATAATTCATTCTAACTTTGTATTTTGGACTTCTCTACACTCCTGTGCATTAAAAAGAAGAAAAGAAGAAGAAGAAGAAGAAAAAGGCAGAGCCCCAAATGGTCTTAAAATTGGTCAGGAAATTAGCAAGAATTAAACATGTAGATAAAGTAACTTAATATGGGAGAACATTTCCCTTTGATTTCTTTAACTGTTTAAAACTTGTGGTAAACTTGCAGACCGCTTTTTATTTCTATTTTATTTTATCTTATGTATTTATTTTATTTTTACTTTATTTTAATTTTGTAAACTATGTGTTAGTTTGAATTGTACATCAAAGATTTTAACCATTATCATGATTTTACCTCTGTGTACAAGATGACTATAGAAGTGAATTTCCCTGTTTCTAGCTTTCTCCTAAACAGCTCACTGCAGCAAACGTAAACGAGCAAATGGTGGCATAGGAGGTCTCAGGAGTGCATTTGTTGAATTTTTGACCATTAAAAACTTAATAGTTTGCCATTTGGGACTTGGACCATGTATTATGTTTTTTTGTATATATACCAGTTGTTTCAACTGGCGCACATTTTAATAATAATAAAAAAGAAAGAACTGAAAGAATTTATCACATATTTCATCACTGATTATGCACGTACATGTCTTGCATTCTATAAATAAAGATCTAATTTTCAAAATCAGGATCATTATGATAAACAGGTTCGCTTTAATTATGGAAGCTTTTCCTTTAACAATGTAGTAAGTCTCTGCTCGATATATCGCTTTGCTTATTGTAAGTTGCTTTGGATAAAAGCGTCTGCCAAATGAATACATGTAAATGTAAGTCTGTGTACTTTATAATAATTGTTGATTTGCAAATGCGTCATCAATGTCAGCTATAGTGGGGAAAACTAAATATGTTTTATTTAAGTTAACTTTCAGATATAATTAAAGTTGTATCACTTATCATCATAAACACAGCAGAAATTTCCAACGTGCATAGAGTGACAAACTTGCACAGTGAGTTAAATGTAAAAATAGATATGACCTATTACAAATAACTCTTTACATGTGTCTTTGAAACTGTTTTTATTCTAATGCCCTATTTCCAATTTAGCTCAGACCTGATTAGATACAACCTTTTTTTCCATTGACATAGAAAAAATATTTTGCATTTTTTGCTATCAGGTTCTTTATGGAAAACTTTTTAAAGGTGTTTCCCACAACACACATCATCATTGTTGCTCAATATCCTCCTGATGTCTGCTGCTGCAGAATATTGTGCAATCTGATTACAGAGTTCAAACTACCTTCAGAAGCAAGAAAGTTCATAATTCTCGCTTATAGGCAGCAATATTTGTCTTCACCTGCTTTAACCACAAATTAAAAAAACAATTATAAGGTAAAATAAATAATTCTTATGAATTGTGCCAAATTTAGCCGACTTTGTAATTCTGAATTTAAGATGGATAACTTTGCACTTAAGGAGTTTTACATTTGCTTTGGTCTTTAGCTGCCTTGATCATGACTTGGTTCTGATTGGCAAAGACTGTAATCAGTGTTGGCATGCAATTTTATCATCATCTCTCAGACATGACTGCTTTGCCATTCTGTCTCTCTCTCCCTCTGTAGCTCCTCTGTCTCCAGTGCTACTTGATGGCTGTTGAGGTAGATGCTGCTGCGGGACACAATGAGGCTGCTGCTTCGTGAAGGCAGGGCAACGTCACAGTCTTCTCCCATCTCCGTGCGCCTCATCTGTGCCACAGGAGGAGGATGAGTCTGGACCTTATGCATCTGATTCTGTTTCTCCTGGTATCCCTTCTTTTTCTTACGTTTCTGAGCAAGTTTTAGATCCAAGGATGCATAAGAAATATCTTCTGGGTCAGACTGGGAGGAGGGAAATGTTGTTTTAATTAATCTACATTCCATTCAAAAACTCAACCTCAGAATTGTCCACAGGGCCGAGTCTATTATCAGGGCCTGTCTATTACTTATGAAAAATGTAAACTATTTGATCAAACTGAGTTTATCAGACCAACATAGAGACCATGCTAATTCAGTCAATATTGGGTCATTAAAAGATAAAAAAAGAAAAGAGAGAGAGAGTTTGTCAGCTGTATTCTTAACTAATACTTTATACTGTAGATTATTAATCTGAAAAGGTGGGGGACATTTATTTATTTATTCTGGCATAGTTTGGTCCACTTGTCCCCTTAGAGTGAACGGTTAAGGTAAATGAATACAAAGTCCTTCTGACTGATCAGTTTTATTTTATGGTGAAAAATTTCTATCCTGAAGGGAGTGGTCTCCTTTAGGTTGACAATGGACAGGACACGAGGGCTCATCCAATGGTGTAAGTATTAAATTAATATTAAAATGATGTCAGTTATATGCTATGGCCTTCATACAGTAGTTACCAGATCACAACCCAACTGAGCAACCATAGGAGATTTTGGAGTGACATGTTAGACAGCGCACTTCATTACCATCATTAACACACCATTTGAGGGAAAATCTTTTGTAAGAACAGTATTCATTTCTCCAGTAAAGTTCCAGAGGCTTGTGTTGAATTGTTGTGTAGAAGCTGTTTTGGCAGCTTGTTGTAACATTTTATGTTGTTTTTTTTTCTTTCTTTAAATTCATCACCCATCTATAGATCTATATCCTGAAATGTTAAGAAAGACAAATTCAAATCAAATTTCTATTTCTAAGCACCAAAGTGGAAAACATTTAAAATTTGGAGGTCGTTGATTTATTTTAGGTTATTTGTTGGTTTGTTTTTTTTATGTGTGTTTTTTATTTTAGCTTGGTTAATTATGTTGTGGCATGTACAGGCATCAGAAATAGAGACATCAAAAGTGTAAAATAAATTAATAAATTAAAACAAAATAAAAGTTCATGTGTCAAAATAGCTACTTGTATTTGGCAATTACATTCAGCTTTGTGACATTTTCTTAAAGATGATATTACTCTATAAAGGTAACTCATTAAAAAGTAAACCATCGTATGCATCCATGAAGTACATTGTGCTAAATCCAAAAGTCCAAAAGGTCCAAAAGTCTGAGACCACCAGTGAAAATAGAAAAGGCTTTCATTAAAAATTATATTATCAGCAACAACTTGAGTAAAAAGTTCAATCTTAAAAATATTTACATGAAGAGTTTCTTAGTATTTGGATTTTGCTTTAATGACAGCATATATTCAAGCTGGCATGGACTCCATAAGTTTATGCAAAACTTTATGATCCATTGTAGATCAAATTCATCTGAGTGTCATCTGAATATGTGCTTCTATACAGGGGATGAGACTCACAGAATATGACCATTTGTACAGTTACCTTTGTAGTTAACATGTTCAATATCACAAATTTTCTTAAATTTAGACAGTGATCTAGAAATTGTGCAACACCCTGAACACTGAATACTCCAAATGTTGCACAGTTACTTTTTTTTTTATTTTAGAATGCAATTTTATTATTATTATTATTATTATTATTATTATTATTATTATTATTATTACATTTCCTGTTTATCTCCAGTTTTTAAAAAGAATCTCAGATTTTCAATGTGGCCTCAGACTTTTGGACCCCACTGTAAGTCTGTAGTTAAATATAATTTTTTTATTCATTTACATCTTTTGGAGTCATTAAATTTCCACTAGGCTGATAGTGAAATAGATATCTCCTCCTTCTAATGAAGTTCTTTTGTTTACCATCAACTAAATTTAAAATCAACAAAATTTGAAAACATTTTAAGTTGTCGTGAAATGTACACTGGATGTTACTGTGAGATACCTCCTGAAGAAATAGTTTATCGTGTAATATTCAACATGTCTGACATATAAAAACCATACCCTTGGTCAATTTTTAGACTTATACAGTTTCCTGTTCTCAACCTGTCACCATATTTTAGAGTCTAATTTATAGATGCATGGTGGTCTAAAAGAGCAATACCACAGTTGTTGTGTGAAAGTAAAGAGGCGCAGTATTTCTGTGCATGTGGCTGCTTTTAAATGCGTGGGCTGCCCTGCTCAAAATAGTTACCTGGTTATCAAATTAAGAATGTGTACTAAGAAACGGTGACTTTTAATTTTATATGATAACATCTGTTCCAAAACATCAGCTCTGGCTTCAAAAAGTATCAGCAATGGTGACACTGTACCCATTTTCAAACTTTTAAATGTTTGAGCCTTTTATTTACGGCTTTACTTCAGAATGTAAAAATTTATTAGTGTATTTTTGGCAGTTTTATAATAATGAATGAGTTAATCAAGCACACATCGGTAGCACATGAGTGGACTGTACCTTTTCATCTTGTCTTACGCCTTTTTTTGTCATTTGATCATAGTCCCTATATTCAGGCATTGTCAAGGATCCTGAAAAATGCAAAAGTTATTATTAAAGTACATATTTTTGTGAAATGGATGTAGTGAGACAGTATATTTTTATAGTACAATATGTAGTGTTTATTGTACTGCATAGCATAGCTATCTATTTATAAAACATATGTGCACATAAAATTATATTTCAAATAATTAATTTATGTCTTAAAAAATTGCAATCAAAACTGAAGTTTTGACTTCTTGACTTTTTAAAGTTGTGTTTTATTTATTATTGTGTATTTCTTTTTATAGCTAAGATGGTTACGTTATAGACTATACAACGGTCACGAATAGCACTACAAGAGTTTAGTTTTTCCTAGCTGTCAAAACCTGTCAATAGTAAAACTCTATCTATCTATCTATCTATAGATAGATAGATAGATAGATAGATAGATAGATAGATATAGATGTACACACAATATCAGTGATGTATAAGTGATTAAAGGCTCACCTCCACCATCTACAAAGATGTTTCCATATATAGGATTCTCTTGATTTTGCCGTTCTTCCTCCTCAAACCTATGAGATTATTAAGAAACAAAATGCATTTAATGCAGTACATGACTTGCGTTGTGTTAAAGAGGCCCATGTCATGTTAAAGCCCACAGCATGACTTAAGTAAGCAAGCAAGGAATCAATTAAATAAATATGTAAGTAAGCAAATAAATAAGTACACAACAGCACTTAGATATCCCTACCTGTCACTATGAAAAGAATCTTGGTACAACGGCACCCCAACATCTATTAAAAAAGTTTAATATTATCCAAAGGTAATATGTATACACTAATATACTTTAGTGTAATATCATTATACATATAATATACATACTAATCTACTTTACAGTATAATTGTATAAGTATAATAAACTAATACACTTAACATTATAACAGCATTATAAGTGTAATACTGAATCTACAGCGATATATTCTTTATATTCAGAGAAACTTGTAATATGCACAAACTGGTTACCAACTGATTATGAGTTAAATAAACTAACCGATGTTTAATGTACCTCTGTTCTGTCTATCTTTTCTTCTCAGTGAATAGAGAACTATGTTTAAACATACAGACATTAACAGTGCTATAGACGTTAGTGACAGACCCACATAGGGTCCCGTGCAGGCACCTAAATAAAATAAAAAAGGAAACATTAGATATATAATTTGTTATGGCAATTATGACATTTGTTAATAATGCAATCAAGTAATGACAGTTAATGAAAAGCAGACACTGTTATTCCTTCAAAACAGTTTTGCCATCCTTATTACAAACAACTTTCACTGTATTTTGACCACATAACTTAAATTGGAAAGGTAACAACTTTTGTGTTGTGTGGAATAATGTTTCTTTTAAATAATAATAATGAATGAATACATAAATAAAATAAAAAATAAAACATAAAAAAATAAATAAACATGCTATGTGAAATTAACGATACCGGTATATTGTGTATCGATGTATTTAGAAATAATGTCTAACGTATGTTAATAATGATGTAAGTAATAGGCCACGCTTTCTTCAACTCTCTGAGACACTAGTTTTGTTCATGTTATATGTTTTGTGCCTTTCTTAAAAATTTATTGATTTGAAATGCTTTAAAAGTCAAAAAGTACTGCTCACTGTAGAGATATATATCGGTCTGTCAATTTGGAAAACACATTTACATATAAGAATGTTTTAGAGTGTACTTTTATGGCACAACAGAAGTAATAATTGTAGCTTACCGTTTGTCATCGTGGATCTTCTGATCCTCAACTGTCCTTTGGCAGTGCAGCTTTAGCTGTGTCTACTATGTGTGTTGTTCGTGAGGTGCACCATATCTGCTTCTATTTTTACTGTCTTGTGTCTTTTTCGGTTACAAACAGGAAATGTGGCGGATACTTTATTCACTGCAAATGTTCACGTCACGCAAAGACACGGTAAGTCTTTCTGAGTGTAATGAATGTCACTACAACAAATTTAGCACTTTTTCATTTCATGTAGAAAATTAAAGAGGTCCTACTCATTCAAGGGATTTATTTTGGTAGTGTTTTGCCAAATTAATTATTTTCTTTTATACTTTTTTGATGACTTTCCTCTGTTCCATTTATTGATCTTACGCCTTGAACTATTCTCCAGAAAGCCTAACAGTCTAAATGTGGATGTTATTGGAACTTTTTACAATTAAAGACCAGGTAACATACAGTAATGATAATTGTATTATTATCAGAAAGTTAAAGTTTCTTAACCTAACATAAATCATATACATTTATCTATTTGAAACAGCAGATGTTCATTCATAGTGCATTATTATATTGCCCCTTACTTCATGTTGCTTCTTGTCATCTATACTGCCACAGTATAACTTTCATAAATGTTATATTTAGACACAATGTCTGCTGTCTCTTGAACTTAGTCTTGTTTGTAAGTATGCTGCTTTTCTACTCCAAATATTCTAACAGAATTATTAGCAAATGTTGCCATTTTTTATAACATGTAAAAAGAAACAAACAAATAAATAAATCATTACAAGCCAATTTGTGTTGTACTAATCTGATTACATTTACATTTGAGTTGTACTGATTTGGACAAACTGAGTGCATTAGCTACAGAGAGGTGCTCTGTGGTCATGGATTGTATCTAAAGCCAAATGAAATACTGAAGGCTGCTGTCGTTTCTTTTTGGAGTGCCCATGTGGCATTGCATAATGTATAACAGAAATGCACAGAAACCAAGCCAGCATGAGGTGGCTATGATGTGCATTTGCATCTAACTACAAATCGCATCAGTGCAACAGTAAATATTAATAACATATAATTATCTGTTCATTCCTTGTTGCTAGTTGTTAAATAGTTTGCAGGATGTGTGTACTTTGTGGAGTATGTGAGATTCATTTTTTAAAATTTTCCATTTCCGACCACAGAGCAGGAAACGTCCTTCTGGGTAAACTCATGTCTGTTCTTTGAGTACTGAACCACAAGCACAAAGTACTTGCACAATATAATCACTAACAATTAAGTTTGGCCAGTGTAAGCACACACACACACACACACACACACACACACACACACACTTTTTTATTTTATTTTATTTAGGTGACTGCACAGGACCCTATGTGGGT
>JAOUWY010000011.1:9364496-9375281 GCA_025728095.1 Prietella phreatophila
GTGCTAATTTATGTGTTCCTTGAGCTATGCTCCTATCCGCAATCGAATGGAGAATGGATATGGATGCTTTTTTGGGGTATAAATGAAAAAGAGCTTATGGTAAAATCGCTGTATTTGTATGTCTACCTACAGACATATTGACATCAGCATACGAAGAGAAGGGAAAGCTCAGACGCATCTTAAAAGGATGTTGTGTGGTATGTTATCTGAGTAGATAGACGATTGGTGTATTTGAAGTCAAAGAAACACTGAAACATTACAGCTGTAAATGCAACATTATATACAGAATTATTCTTTATCCAGGCAAAACCTCTAACCATAAAAAAATAAAAAATAAAAAAATAAGATAGGAAGACAAAATATGAAGGGAAGGAACTGCTCATGATCTGAAGTATACCTTCTTATGGTAAAGCAACCCAAGACTTTTTAGGGCAAACAAGTGGAATGTTCTGCAATGGTAAAGTCATGTCAAGTTAAACTGAAGACAAAATGTAACAAGAAAAAGCAGGAACTGTAGATAACTGCAGTAAAGTACTGGCAGAGCATCACTAGGGATGAAACTCAGAGTCTGGTAATGTCTGTGGGTTCCAGACATCAGACAGTCATTGACAGCAAAGGATTAAAATTGACAATATAATCTATACTATATTTCCAAAAGTATGTGGACACCTGACCGTCACACCCATATCTGCCCATTCCAAATCCATGGTTGTAAACCTGTTGCTATAGTACTCTCCACTGTTCTGGGATGGCATTCCAGTAGATTTTGGAATGTGACTGGAGATTTGTGCTCATCCAAAAGAACATTTGTGAAACCCCGAAAAACAGCTGCAGACCCTTCTCCACCAATCTTTACTGTTGGCATTTTCATTCTTGTAGTCAGTGTGTGTGTGTGTGTGTGTGTGTGTGTGTGTGTGTGTGTGTTTATGTTTTTGTTTTTTTGCATCTATCAAACCCATTTACATGCATCAGACTGCCATATATTGAAGCAATATTCATCACTTCAGAGAACATGTTTCCAGTGTTCCAGAGTCCAGTAGTGGCATGCTTTATACCACTCCAGCCTTATGTTTAGCATTGCTTATGGTGATCTTAAGCTTGTGTGCAGCTGCTCGCCCATGGAAACCTATGTCATGAAGCTTCTGGCACACAGTTCTTGTGCTGATGTTGTTTCCAGAGGCAGTAATGAGTGATGCAACATATGGGCATGTTTAATGTGCTACATGCTTTAGTACTTAACAACACTGCTTTGTGAATTTACATGGTCTACCACTTTATTGCTGAGCTGTAGTTGCTCCTAGAGGCTTCCATTTCACAATAATATACAGTACAGTATATTTGTTTGATATATTATTGCTTTATTGTATTTCTCCCTTTGTGTCATTTGTTTTGTCCCCTTTTTCATTATTTTTTTACCCTGTAAACTTTGTTACTATAGTGACAAGGTCAAGTACAGACTCTTTACATGTCACTGTCTTTTTCTGTTTCTTTTACCTTTAGTAGAACTAAGCAGTCTGCCCATACATCCCATTCAGACACTGTCCCCACTGTACCTCACAAACATCTTTCACTTATTGTACAAGACACAAAGGACAAACATGAGGATATTTGCCCACAAACACACATACACACACACACACCACAAAAGTACGTGTGTACTTATTCCTGAGAATGATATTGTCTGAAGCGTTGCTCCTGGTAAGGTTCCCCAAAGTGGTAAGGTAAAGGTAGAGTTTCCAGCTAAATAGTGGCCCATAAATTTATACAACCTTAGTGTTGGGCTAGGTGGATGTTGGGTATACCACTTGTGGAACATCACAACTGTGGTAAAAGCAGAGTAAGGCTACAGCAGATTACTTACAAATATCATTTTTATGAATTATATCTATCTAAATTACTTCATATCTAAATTATATGATAATCCTTGTAAATCCTCCTGAAATCTTGGATTTTTGTAGATACATGCTTGTCATATATCAAGGAAGTATCTCTGGATTTCAGTTTCCAACAGCCACTGCACTGTACTACAATATGTCACATGACCACCTGTTAATGAGCAGGGGTATATATAGGCATTGTTTGCACCGGTTCCCTGGCTTAGACTACTCTTGTCCATGAAACCGTGTTTTTGTCTTGTTAATTTATGTGTAGTCTGTGCCACAGTGTTTTGCATCAGTCTAAGTATCCTTTGTGTTTTGGTTGGTTTATATAATAAAACGTTAAAATCTGCGATTGCTTCCGCATCTACCTCTGAAACGTGACAATGCTTTTCAGTAGACAAGGATGAAAAAACAGCTAGAATTTAAAAGTTAAGTTCTTTCTGATGCCTTTGGTTTTACCCCTTGTTTAAAAATAAAGACTATTTTAGCAGAATCCCATATTGTGGGATTCACACAGGATTTATTGAGTAGAAACATTTTACATGTAACTGTAAACTGCGTAAGTAACTGTGTAATTGTGACATGCTATAAGGATCTATAATGAAACTGGGATGCAGTGCTTCAGTGAGAACTTTAAGCAACATTTTGCTTTAATGACTATGATTTTCCAAGAAATTTTTATTTTAATAACAACAGAGAACAATCATTTAAGAAGGACAAAAACAAACACACAACAAACATTTTTCTTATTTTTTAAATAAATCACAGTGCTCCCTGCCAGCGTAAGGCAGGCTGGGAAGACAAGGATGGTGTCTCAAGCAATAGTTACTGCGCTGCCCAGTCTGACTGTGGATATGCTTTCCTTGCATTAAGAGGATCCTGTTATAGGTGGGGCTCTAATATTTTGTAGACATGGGTTGCCTCCTAGTGCAGAGGAGTGCCGTAAGCCGCTCAAGGCTGTTGTGAATTTGTTGGGGCATTTGTGTAAGCAGGATGGAGTATTCAATCGCTGAGTGTTTCGCTCTGATGGGGTGAAGAGGGACTTCAGCTGGTGCTACCATCGCTATTGCAGGGTGAGGTTTTATGGCAGTTACATCATGAGCATTGGCACCAAGGAGTTAAATGCACCACTGAGTAGGTGTGGCAGCATTGTTACTGGCCGGGCCTGACATCCGATATGGCACAATGATGTGACTGATGCCAGGCCACCAAGGACATGCAGCCTTTTCCTAGTGGCTTCCCATGCCATTTATTGGTCTCTAGCCCAAACAAAATATTGGTAATAGATTTCACGGCTGACTTGTTCAGGGTTGGAGAATGTGCTGGTCTGTGCCTACATGGGACCAATGGTCGGAAACAGTGGTCCAAGTTTTGGTGGTGGAATGGTTTTATAAGTTCAGTGTCATTGGTCATATCCATTCAACCCAGAGTCCTCCCTTGTATAGCAGCTTTGTGCTTTATATAATTTTAAAATGTCTCACACTACCCCATACAATCCAGCAGGTGAAGGTCAGTGTGAGGGTTTAATAGGACACTGCATAACCTTCTACACGCCCTACCTGTGGCCAGGAAGAATGTTTGGGCCTTGTGTCTCCCACAGGTGCTTTTCTGCTACAATACAGGGGCACAGGAATGACTGGAGGCTGCTGCTGGTCACCATAAGGCACAACATGACTCCCACATACGTTAGTTTATTTACGTGAGTATGGCGCTAGATGATGTCATAAAATTCAAGACCTGTGGAGCCCAGTGGTGTATCAGGTTCTGAAGGTCGTGAAGATGGGAGGATTGTCCAGTTCCAGCCTTGACAGATCCTTCTGTTTTGGGAGAAGAGGTGCCTTCAGTAGAAGTGTCATCAAAGGATGTTGCTCTACTGATTATGGTACCAGAGATGGTAGGTGTTGATGAGGGGGGCACAGTCTTTGGGGCCTTGGGGTTCCTGATTTTTTATCACACATACAGGGCATGATAGTTTGCCAGAAGGCCGGTAAGGTACGGATGACTTCCCCTTGCGGAGAACTGGGCAGGCCACGATTTGAACCTGCACTGTCTACCATGGGCAACTGAGGAGGGGTGCCTTATCCTGCATCTTATGATGTAGAGTACAGTCTAGAAGTTCCAATTCTTCCCTAAGACAAATCCCTAGACAAATACGTTACATGTGATGCCACTGCTGTATTGCTTAAGGATATTTTTCATAGCTGCTTTACTTACAAGCATCTTGATTCTCTGTTTTGCTTATGGGCATTTTGCTGGGCAATTTTGTTCATCAGCATTTGTTTCTGCTGTTTTGCTTATGGGCTTTGTCTTTGCTGTCTTATTTAGTGGCGCGCTTGGGCTTTTTGTGTACAGGCCTCACCTCCACTGTGCGACATATCCACTTCACTTTGTTGTTTGTGCAGTTTGTTTCTCTTTGTGTGTGCTTTGCGCTATTTTTTTCCCTGTTGCTACATTGTCAGTTGGTTTTGTTTCTATTTCTGCACGTTCGCCTCACACCTCCAGGGTCTGGGGTTCGATCCTCGTGACTGGCGTGTCTAAATTGTCCGTAGTGTATGAATGGGTGTGTGAGTGGGTATGTGATTGTGCCCTGTGATGGACTGGCACCCTGTCCAGGGTGTACCCTGCCTTGTGCCCGATGCTTCCTGGGATAGGCTCCAGGTTCCCCATGTCCCTGAAGAAGGAATTAGCGGAAGAAGATGGATAGATGGATGGATTTGTTTTGTGAGCATATGTAGTGTGAGGGGCTATTTTGATCGGCCTCAAACCTGTTATTTCGGGTTAATTTTCACACAATATCACCTTACTATTGATGTGGTGTATATTGCTGCTGTGTTATATTGTTTCTGTACTATAGTGTTTATGCTTTTTATTTTATTTACTTTTAACAATAATTCTGGTACTACTCAGGTGCTGTTTAACTGCTTCTACTACATGTGGTGGTGTCAGTTTGTCTGAGTGCTATAACTACCACACCACAGTGTCTGTAATATTTTTGTTTTTCTTTCATTGCTTATTGTTTAGTGTTATTTTTATGTAATCCTGGTTAATTTGTGTTTCTTTTCTCTCCAGGAGCCAATGAGTCTTGGTGTGGAACAGGGGAGGCTAGCTGCCTTTACTTGGTGGTGTGTGCTTCACAGAGTGTTGAGTGTGCCAACACAACAACTTCCTTATCGTATATGTAGTGTTTGACAATTTGTTGTGCATTAAGGTGGGTTTAGATGACCTCCAGAGTTGCAGCTAGCCTGCCTTGTTCCTGCAAGGCCCAGCCCTGGAGAAGTGCCTTTGCTGTGCTTCTTGGGAGACAGAATCTATATTTATTTGAAAAGTTTTTTATGATACTGACATTTATAATAAAATATATATTTTGTATTGATACTCATGTCTCACTCTCATGTTCTTTGCGTTTATCTGTGTCCCTTATTGAGAGTATTGACTAAATTTTGATTAACTTTTCCTTCAATTTGGGAATGCCACATGTGTAATTATTCATTCTCATCACCAAATGCACACAGTTCCCATACACTCCGAATAATCCAGTGTGGATCTGCAGCCATACGGTTTAAACACATTTCATTCTTTCCTTCTAATTTAAGCTAACATTCTAATCCCTGGCCCAACCCCTTCATCACCACTAAGACCTGCTGCATATGCAGCATTGCTTTCTTTTGAATCCTTTCTTTATTGAGGTCACTGATAAAGCAGCATGTTTATGCACAGTACAGGTTTTAATATCTCAGGCTAAATTAAATAGTACATTCTCACACCAAGTCAAAACAAGTGCATGTCTTAAATACATTTTTGTACCTTTCCTGAATCTGAAAACCTCTTTCCTGTCAATTTTAACTTCTATATGTTGTTTCCTGTGGCTTTTTTTCACAAACTGTTAAACAAAGTAATAAAAGATTACACAATACTGTCATGCACAAAATAACAAATGATCTATAATTTTAATGTGTTGATGAAAAGAGACAAACACAGAATAGATTAGATGAGCCTCCTTGTACTTCATGTGCTCTAAAAACCTATACTGTTCTTGGCTGAATCACTGGGAGGAGATTAAAGGTTATGCTTTATCCAGCTTTACTAGTCCTTTGACAGATTTTGCCTAAACTAAACTGATTCAACTTAATTCTCTATACACACATTAATCTATAAAATTTTCAGCATTTTTTCCTTAGTTCTAAAAAAAGACTAAAGTTCTACAACATCTGAAATGTTATATTCAATGTTAGATGTTGAACATAAGAGTTTTGCATGTGAAACCCTATCCAGCACTTTCACAAAAATGTGCCAAAACATCTTTAATAAATTCATGAGACAAAATTCTTTTATGTCACCAGCAGAAATTGTGTTAAAACAAACCATGTAGAATTTACCTAGTTTCAGTGTAAATGATGAAAAAAAAACAAACCAGTGCTTAGAAACTGATCTTTCCACAGTGGCAAAAAGAAAACAAGCACCCTAAGCTGTGTAAAAAGACAGGAATTTCACAAATGACAGGTGAATACATGCTCATTAAAAAAAATCGTCTTGAAGTGAGCCTTTCTCTAAACTTTATTTCCCATTTGAGGCAAGAGAGAAAAGTGAGTCTGTGTGTTGTATTCATTCATTGTTAATGGCTGGTGAGGGTTTGGTTCGCATGCCATCTGTGGCAACTCTAGATGTCTCTGATACAAACCACTGTGGCATCCACACCGATGTTACAATACGCTTGTACTCCTTACGAAAATTCCGGTTGAGCAGCCCACAGATAATGGCATTGAGGCAGCTGTTGAAGTAGGCCATAAAGTAGCTGACCACAAATAGCCACTCAGTGATAAGAGGAGCCATTACTTCTGGGTCCATAGCCACCACCAGGCCAATAAGGTTCAGTGGAGCCCAGCAGATGGCAAACAGCACGAACACCACAAACATGGTGACAAAGTTCCGCAGGTCGCTGGGTCGCACCCTGCCATGCTCCTTCATCTTCACTTTGTGCCGGACCTGGATCACCAGCACCCAGATATGGAGGTAGCAGAAGGTCACCACTGCAATGGGTACCAGAAAGTGCACCACCACCACTGCCACTGTGTATGAGCTGCTGGTTGTCTGTGTGAATGTGCATGAGTAGACCCTGGGGTCATAGCTCAGTGAGCCGACAAAAAAGTTGGGGAGGATGGCCAGCACAGTTAGCATCCAGATGAATGCCACCAGTATCAATGTGTTGCGGAAGCTATAGAGGCGCCCATAGGCAAAGCTGTGGCAAATGTAGCAGTAGCGGTTGATAGCAATACCTGTGATGTTGAACACCGAACCGATTACACTCAAGTCCATTAGGAAGCCACTCACTTGGCATTGTGTGTCCCCCAGCGACCATCCATCATGGAACAGTGCATACAGGACCAGTGGGTATGGGTAAAAAGCCACCACCAAGTCAGCACAGGCCAGGCTAACCACAAACATGTTACCTGTAAGAAGGATAAGAAAGTTTTTTTTTTTAAATAGCAGAGCAGCTTTTGTGGGACACCAATTCCTACTTTCATTTCACCAAATTAACACAATTGCAGCATACAATTTACAAAACATCATGCAGAATGATTTAATCTGCAGTAAACAGTTGGGAACATGAATGAAATATAATTGCAGTATAGCACTTATAAAGTAATAGGCTATAACTAAATTGCTTTCAGTTTTATATGGAGCATGAGATGCTTACAGAAGGATATTTTGTTAGATTTTAACCCTTTGATGGGAAAAATTTAGACTCCCAGTCTCAAAAATTGATGTGACAAGGATGTATCTAATAGAAAGGAAGCATCTCCGGTTGTCTAGCAGAGTTTTTCCATGTGTGATAACAGTGGCAAAGCATACTCTGTATGATATAAAAATTAACACATTCCAGAGCCTGAATCGCCACTTTATATTTAAATACAAAACATATGGTAATAAATGTCACCGATGTAGACTTGGTTTTATTGTGATGAAAATATATACATAAGGGGAGAGGGGATTTGAAACCATAATTTCTGGCATTCTATCCTCTACCACTAGACCATGCTCACCAGCCACATAAGAGAGGGAGCTCGCCTTATGCGAGTTTTGCAATGAGGTCCAAATGTGGGCTCACTTTTGTCCATGCACCACCTGGTGAATATTCTGGGAAGTGTAACAAATGTATATAATTATAAGAAACTGGTCTGACTAATCCTGTGAAATTGTGCGTGATAGGTTTCCTGATCCTGCATGAAAAATGCTCATTTTTAGGCCACATCTGCACTCAGGCAAAGAGTATAGAAATGCAGACAACCACACAATTATATTCATGGTTTCTCACTTTAGTTCCATGAAACATAAATTGAGCTGAATTAGCAGACAAATCGCATTCATTGGATGTGCAATTTGGTGTTATCATCATGTATCATCATTGAACTGGCGGATTCATATCCAGAGGCAACCTTCACTATGTTGATGGATTTTTTATAGGTTGAATAGGGTTTTGCCAAAATACTTCCAATACATTGATGTTTCTATACAAGCTGATCAGAAACTTGATCACTACTATACTGCACTCAAGGACAGCTACAAACCCCTCCCCATCCTGCATTTGGTAAGGCTGATCACACCTCCATTCTACTGCTGGCTGCATACAAACAAAGGTTCAAACAGGAAAACCTGATTCTGAGAACAGTCCAATACTGGAGTGAGGAAGTCATTGTCAATCTATAAGGCAGCTTTGACACCATCAAAAGGTTGATGTTCCATGATTTACCAATTGGGGACATCAGTGAATATACAGTCTCTGTGACAGGCTACATTGATAAGTGCATGGAGGATGTTGTCCTTAAGATCAAAGTGAGGTCATTTCCCAACCAAAAGCGCTTGGTTAATGCAGAAGTCATTGGCAAACTAAGATCACCTAAGCACCCCTGGCCGATCACTGTAAAAAAATATTTCTTGACTTTAGTAAGGTCAACTTATTTTATTCAGTTGACCCAATTATTAGCCAATTTAGTTGTATTGACATATTTAAACGAGTTGTCTCAACATTTAATTATTTATATGGAACCACACATGTTCAGCATAATGCATTATCAACCAATTAAATTACTGCTTATGTCACTTCTGCAAGTCGTTAAGTTTACTTCACAAGCATGGTTGTGCTCTTTTTCATCAGTGGATATCTTGGATGTGTCCAAGTCAGGTAATTCATTTTATTTGATATTAATCTCAGGATTAATATGTATTTGATATTTCTCTCAAAATGTCTTAAGTTTTTTTTTTTTTTTACAAAATGCTGATGGATGAGGTGCATGGCAACCATATAAGCATTTGTAGGTGTTAAACTGCTTCACAGATGGTATTTCTCCACAAAACATTTTGAGGTAATTCATGTTATGTTTTTGAGGTAACATTTTTTAGCGGGTATTGTGTTCTTTTTTGTGTGTGATTTGTGAATAAAATAATCCAGTTACATGCGACCTACGTCACTTCTCAAGCCGTTAAGATTTCGCCTCATTTTCGTCTCTGAGCATTTCATACTAATTAGACCAATTGGATGCAGCTGCAGCAGGATTCTTGTGAACGTGTTTGAGATGTGCGGCATAATGTAGGTGTGTTTAAAATATAAGTGTACTGAAAATGTAAATTTGTGTCCCATTCGTTTGAATGCATAAAAAATATAAGGTTTTAAAATAAGCCTGAAATTCTTGTTGGCGTTGGCTTACTGAGTGATTTGGTTAAATGAAGAGTAGGTTCAACTGATTTAGTTCATTCATTCAAACTAGTGAAATAGGACAAGCTGCTTTGGTAATGATTCTTTAAATTAACAGATTCAAAATGCTCTTCCGCGACCCTGAAGAAGGAAAAAGCGATTGAAGATGAGATGAAAATGCTCTTCTTGAATCGTTTGAGTCGTTCTCACTTGTTCAGTCGGTCAGGGTTACAAGTGTTGATTCCTCTTTCTGAACGTGTAATCGGCATGTGTTCACAGACCGTTTCAGAAATCCTGACAGTTCTAGACACTTGACAGAAATTTCAAACTAAAGTAAGTATTTTATATTTTCTGGGTCTAAATAGAGCAGAAACATTGCTGTTCCAAATGTTTAGGCTAATGTGTTCTACATATTATATTAGACTGGTGAACTGTATTGATTTGCATATTTAACCCAGCTTAATATGGCCTGCTTTGTTCAAACTGAGAAGTAAATTCTAATGTTCATTTCTTTTCCATAGATAAAACAAATGTTTGCTTACACATAAATACATACTTTATGCCTTCAAAGAATGGTAGCAATTTGGCTCTTAACGGTTTTAAATTAAAGAAGGCATTCTTTGAAGGGCTTGATCAACACCTCCCGTGAATTACCAGAAATCTAAAATGTGATGACATGCCTTGATAGAGGTGAGTCTAATGAACTTCACAGATCATTCTGCTCCAGAAATATGCTGATTTCCACTGATAGTTGTGTAATAGACATGCACAGTAGAGCTATCGTAAATAAATAAACTTATGAATGTGATTACTTGATGACCATAGATAACTCTATGAATTTAAAATCTTTAGTTCAAATTCGGATGACAACACTGATGTACAGAATCTTCAACAACAGAGTTCTGCAGCAAGATTCTGAATGCCTGTCATTCGCCAAACAAATTTGCAGTTGAACAGTACGTCTACAATAGAAAATCTAAACACACAAAATAAAACTCCTGTAGTGTGAATAAAGCCTTTGTATTACTTTTAGCAACCATGTTTAGTACTCTCCGGTTCATTTTGCACAATTTACCACATTTAAATGCATTTTGGAAATTGTTCCACATGAAATTGAAAATGTGGAAAGTGCGAAGACTGGCACCCTGTCCAGGGTGTACCCCTCCTTGTGCCTGATGCTTCCTGGGATAGGCTCCAGGTTCCCAGCGACCCTGA
>JAOUWY010000011.1:9435086-9446650 GCA_025728095.1 Prietella phreatophila
GTGAACACCTGACAATGACAACAATACAGTATACACTTGCTGGACATTATATTTCATGATACCGAAAGACTATTCTATTCCATAATACCGAAAAACTGAATGCACTCTAACCTGCACACTGGTTGAGAGTTTCAGGCAGGCACTGGCAGGCAGAGGGATCTGTTGAGGCACTGCGTACACACTGCATGTCAGGAGGACAGGCCTGGCCTTCACAAAGCTCTGCAGATGTCGAACATACTCCACCTGCTCGAGAGACAGCAGTATGTTTAGGACATAAGCTATGAAAAATAAAGTGTCAATAGCTCAGATTTTAGAAGAGAAATGTTTTTAAGGAAAAATATGAGCAGTAGCTGGAAACATAAAACAGTGTAATATTATATTTGGCTATGTGGTTAGGAGAAGTTTTTAATAACACTCACTGAGCACTTATTAGATACGCTATACTAATACTGGGTAAGGACTCCCTTTGCTCTCAAAACAGCCTCAATTTTTCATGCCATTGATTCAACAAGATGCTGGAAACATTCCTGTGATATTCTGGTTCATGTTCACATGATTGCATCACGCAGTGCCTACAGATCTTTCAGATGCACTTTCATGCTGTGAATCATCTCCTGTTCTATCACATGCTCACATATAAGACACTTCATGGACTGGCTCTTAACACCATATACCCCAAACTGTAATCTTCGCTCTTCTCAGCATGGTCTTTTGATTGTCCACCAAACACTTTTATGTTCCATGGGTGATAGGATTTTTATTTTTATTTTTTTCAAGACGTGGAATGTACTTCCAGCTGAAATTCGTGAAGCACAGTGACTTGGAATTTTTTAATATATTTGAAAACATTTTTTTAGGTTGGTTTATTGTTGATTGAGGTATTCATTGTTGATTTGTTGTTTGTTATATTCTTTGATGCATTTCTACCATTCTTTGAGAAGCTCCTTTAAAGGCGCTATACAAAATAAAGTTTTATTATTATTACATCTCAAAGGTGTTCTATTGGATTTGGGAAGGCCACTGAAGAACAATGAACTTGTTGTCATGTTATGTTCATGAAACCAGTTTGAGATGACCATTGCTTTGTGGCTTGGTGCATTTTCATGCTGGAAGTAACCATTAGAAGATGGGTAAATTATTGTCATGAAGGGATACACATGTTCAGCAACAATACTCAAACAGGTTGTGGCATTCAAGCAATAATGAAGTGCTCAGTGAGTGTAGATTTAACTAGATTGATAAGAAGACCGCACAGTTGAAAGACCTTGCAGAAATCCTGTTGAGAATTTTTAAAAGCTGTGTAACATATTATGAAGGCAACACAAAGTATTCATGCTGCATACATTAAATAATTACATTAAAAGCTTGCTAACACTTGAAACATCATGATACAGACATCATACTGTCATGCTTGATGTAAAATGCTGTCATAAGTGGTCATAACAGTTTGTCATGTAACATAACAGTGTTATGTTACCATTGTCATGGCAGGTTATGTCAGATGCTAACAGTCTTCATGACAGTTCATCTGTAACAACTGGAAGTATGTGCTATGAACATGCCAACTAATGTGTTCTTTTTATTACAGTTTATGTCTAATATCATTTTTTTTCTAAACCAGATTGTGCCTGCTGTGTCTATGCTTCATTAATTTTAAGTTTTTTTTTATCTATCTATCTATCTATCTATCTATGTCTGTCTCTCTGTCTGTCTATCTGTCTGTCTATTTAATTATTATTTTATTTAAATCCTTTTTTTTTCATTTTATAAATGTAAAAAACACATTCATACATTCATATTTAAGCATTTTCCAGTGAATATTTTCAACTCATTCCAAATTTATTTGGTGTACTCTATGAGTGTTTCTGACTGGACCTGAAAAATGTGTTAGTTGATAATATATAATAAATAGTCAACAGACTGAATTACAAACAATTTGTCACTGTTATATTACTGGAAATCAACCGTTATGATTCATGCCAGAAAAAGGAATGTATGAAAAAAAGTGTATGACATGGTTTCATTTGTATCATGATGCAATGTTCAAAAAAAACTTTTACTGAAAATATTTGTGCCTGTTTCATTTGTGATTGGGTTTTGGAATGCAGCCTAGAGCCAGATCTACCTGAGCAGGTGCAGGTCTCTGTACGCTGGAAGCATGGCAAGACCAAGCTCACTTTAGAGGTACCAAAGGTGATGAAGTCAATAGGTTCCAGCTTTAGGCTGAGCTCACACACTCTATCACCACAGTCCAATTTTCCCGAGCAGCTCTGATCTAGCACTTCCACCAGCTGCAGTGTTCCTCCTAACCTTTCCCGCACTTCACCCAGCCTCAGTGCCAGCTCCCCAGGCCCCAAATACCCTCCCTCCTGTGCCTCCACTGCCAAAAGCACATCCAGCTGTGAAGACTGTGCCACGGACTGCACCCCTATAATGTGTATAGGCTCTGGGGTCTGTGCCACTCCAGCCCCAACCAGTGCTTGCTGGAGTCTTCTCTTCAAATGTGTTAGGTATATACCCAGAAAGTCCTCAGGAGAGAGGTCCTGGAAACACAGCATGACAGCGTTCTGCACCATTTCCTCTGTGGCCACCTCCACCTGTACCTTTACACCCACTGTTTCAGAGAATTGTCCATCACTGACTGTGGCATTAATGAAGTACCTGGAAACATTGGTGATGTTATGAAATAGTATATAACTCATAGTCTGAAACAAAATAAATTAACAAAAACAGAAGTACACACTGTTGTTTCCATACTGCTACCTGCCAGGCTCCAGGCCACTCAGGGCCACAATCTTGCCATCCTGTCTGTCGATCCTGAACAGGCTTTTTGGCTGAGGCTGCTGTGTAAAGGACAACATGTCATTTTCATCTTCATCACTGGCATAGATCCTACCAATGATGCCACCAGGAAACACATCTTCCACCATTACTATAATGATCTCCAGAGGAAAAACCACAGGCTTAAAGGCACTTCCTCCAATCACACACACAACCAAGAAAGAGGATGATGACAAGCGAGGTTTCCCAGAGTCCGATGCCTTATTCACAAGGGGAAGAAAGTGGAATTATATAAATAACAGAAAATTAAAGTTTTTATATTTATAAATGCACTTTTTAAATTCAGTATTAGTCATTTTCATGCAGGATGATATTTTGCATTACATCTATGCAAAAACTAGCACCACATTTTCACATTCATAAACCATATTGATATTTTGTTAAATAATTTTTTAGGACGAATTTAACATAATCTTCTTCCATTCGAGGTAAAGTTGCTTTGTATTTGAGGAAAATGGACCATCAAGTTGACAAATTATGTTTGATGTTTCACCAAACTTATTGTATTATTTTGGTTTTACCACAAGACAAGTGAAAAGGTTTACTTAAGGTAAGTGTTCAGACATCAGAATGAATCCTACAAGACATCTGCGGTACATGAACCCTTTATGTCAACTGGTAAATGGCACACTTGTATAGCGCTTTATATAGTTTTATATAAAACTATATAGATATATGATTGCACTGAGTGTCACCTCATCAATACTGCTTTATTCAGTTTTGAAAACAATACTGATGAAAGCTGAGTTTATGACAACTTATGACGCAGCGAGATCAGCGCTGCAGCGCACTACGTGTAGTCCCACCCAGGGACATGGTGGAGAAGGACTACACTTCCCAGTCTCGCCCGCACTCTAGTTCGCCGGAGTTCTAATTCAGAACCCTAAGCTCCGTTCTTACAAGTGTTTTGCCCGGTTCGAGATTACATGCTCGACTCATAATACGCTTTCGTCGACGCCCCGGACTCTTAGCTTACCTGTGTGTTTCCATTACGAGTCTCTCGTGGCTACGATCTCTTCGCCTGCCTGCGCTTGTCTCCGTCTACGCATCGTTACAACAACTGATGCATATTTGATTAACACTTCTAATAAATTATGAATAATATGCTTTAATAATGTTTAATTTTATGGGTTGTATATGTTTAATTTTATGTTTATAATATGTTTAAAGTTATGGGTCAATTTGACAAATTTCCACATTTGAGATGTCTGAAATACTGGTTAATCTCTCTTTTTCTCTTTGAAATCCTTTTACTTTCCTCATTTAGGGTCATGAATTATATAAGTATTTCTTCTTATGGTTTTCTTCTTAGCTGTTTTCTGTGTATTTAAACTGTGGGAGTAATTTTGACTCATAACATAATGAATGTAACTTTTTTTTTTTTTTTTTTTTTTAGATAATAGGAGAGTTAAGGCTTTATAAATGTTTATGTAAAGTAATGCCAGTTGTCATAAAGGGCTTATGCAGGTGATATGTTGCACAATGAACACAATGTTTAAGCAAAGTGTTAGCAGTTTATTAATATGATTAACACACAAGCACACCTGAATTTCAAGGACATACTCCCTTGTGGCTTGTGGTCCAAACACTTTGTTTGAGCGCAGCTCTCCATTCCTGTCCAGGGTGAAGGCATTGTCCTCATTCCCAGATATAATTTGGAATTCAAATGGGCCTCCATTTCGTGGAGAGTCATTATCAGAGACAGACAGTGTTAGGATGGGGGTACCTGCAGGTTTGTTCAGCTGAAAACAGGCATCATTAAAGATTTATTCTAACAGATGCTTAACAATGAACAGGTGATTCTGATATAAAGCTGTTCTGTAGATATAAGGAAGTTCTATTCTGAAACACTGTTACAATTTCTAAAAGGCTAAATGGATCCTAGACACACTGAGCACACACCTGAATAACCGTTGGAGCATTCTCTGGGAAAAACACTGGAGCATTGTCATTCACATCAGCAATATCAATGTTCACGGTTACTGTCGTGGACATTGCAGGAGATCCACTATCGAATGCCTGAACTAACAGCATGTAGCTGGAGATCTTAGAAGAGATATAAGAAGACATAAGTAGAGTGCATAGAGTGTGATTAAAGTCATAAAGGCCTTGACACCAATGGGTTTATTTGTCCCCTTAGAGGTAAGGATCATTGCAAATCAATACCAAGTTATTCTGACTGATTACTTGTATTCTATGATAAAACATTTCTATATCAACCAATCAACCATTTTCGAACACCTAGTGAGACTGATTTCAGCACTCTCTACCAACATCATCAAAACAAGAAAGTAATATCTTTTTGAAAAACGGTGCTCATCCTTCCAGAACAGTTACAGAGACTTGTAGAATCTATGCGACTGAAGCTATTATGGAGGCTTGTGGTGGCCGAACACCTTACTAAGATACCTTACTAAGTGTATGTTCTTTTTTTTCCTTTAATGTGTCACTTGTTTGTAAACTGCTAAACTTTTGAGTGCTGTGGCCCTCCAGAACTGGACACTGACAGCCATGTCTTACAGATTCACCAATCAATTTGGGGATAAAAGACTCTAAAAACCAAACTGGCCAAAACCAAAAGGTCAAACTGATTTAGTGTTAGTGAAAGTCATAAAGTTTGTTTAAAAATCTAACCTTCTCTCTATCAAGTTCCTTGTTGACCTTCAGTAATCCTGTGACAGGATTGATCCAGAATTGGTTTCCTTGGTCTCCTCTCAAGATTGAGTAAGTAATTCGCCCGTTTACTTGGCTGTCAAGGTCTTCTGCTAATAACTTCACAAAACCACATATAACAACTGCTTTAATAAAGGTGTATAAAACAATCAGCTGGCCTGTTTACTGCGAATTCACATATAATTAAACATGTGTAGCTTATTAATTAAATGTATGGGAAAAGTGAACATAATTAAGTTCTGGCTATAAAAAATGAACTAAGTAATTATTCAGTAGTGGCTAAAGAAATTGTATAAAACCACAAATTATTGAACCATACCCTAGTGATTGTCTCTCCAATGGCAGCATCTTCACTGACCAGAAAATTATACATTTCCTCACTAAAGGAAGGTGCATTATCGTTAACATCCATCACATCAATGTTTATGATCGTGGATGTTCTCAGAGGAGGGGTCCCTCCATCCACAGCCTCGACTTTGAGGAAAAAGTCTTTACACAACTCATAGTCCAAATCATCAGCCACTGAGATGCTTCCTGTAGTAATAAGCAATGAGAATTAGTCATCAGTACAGCACAGACTTGCCTTTTGATGACTGTAGTGAAAAAAATCTCTGTAAAACTAATTTCTAAGATTTATAAATATTTTGAAAGTATGTAACAATTAACTGAATGTTTCTTAAAAATGTATTAAGTTTATTTTTAAATCTTGCAGTTTTCTTTATGACAGGACCATTTAAACTCCAGTCCAGAATCTCCCTGCTCTTTAAAGTTTTGTGTTTTCCTGCTGTAACAAATTAAAATTTTATTTGTCTCGCACACAATCATACACAATACGAAGTGTAGTGCAATGCTTTTACGACTGTCTGTGACATAAAATTTATGTTACCTAGAGGTAGAAAAATAGAAAGTATTGTTTAAAAGTATAAAAATATCATTTAAGGATATAAAGGTTGGTGGAAGCTCTGAAAAGTGCAGATATATGTATCTTGTTTTGTGCAATATAATGCGGTGAAAAATTAAGCTGAGGTAGATGTATTGGAATTCAAATATATATTTTTTTAATCAAACAAACAAACAAAAAAAACATAATGGGCTGGAAACAAACCAGATATCAAATAAAACTATTTTGGAAATTGAATCAGATTTGTTACAGCAAGAAAATACAGTGCAGATTGAAAACATGCCCTCATTTTTCAAGAGTGAAATGGAAATGCTGCATGCATAATTATATTCTTTCTATATTATATGTACACACAAATATTCTGCCTTTTCCTAAACTGCTATCCTCAAATTATGGTTCATTGTAATGATTTCTCTTATGCCCCTGCCCTTTCATTTATTTAAAAAAGTGGAAAATTGTTAGTAAATATGTCTTTTGTGGTTACAGTGAAATGTAGCCTCAAGCTTGAGGTGAAAGCTTTATGTTTAAAATAAAAATTAAGAACTTGCCTATAAACAGCAGCAATCAGTCTCTCACCTATGGTTTTATCAATGTAAAACTTTCCAAGTTCGTTGCCTGTACTGATACTGTAGTAGATCTCAGCGTTGACACCAATGTCTTTACTGGAGGCAAAGACCCTCAACAGCTCTGTTCCTACAGCAACATCCTCAGGCACTGTAACAGCATAGTCCTGCTTCTGGAAGACTGGAGGATTATCGTTCACATCCAAAACCATGACAGTGAGGTCTACCTGTGTGGAGCGGGAGCCGGCTGCCCCTATCTGGTCTGCAGCCTGGACCTTCACCCGGTATGAGTCTTGTATCTCTCGATCCAGAGGCTTCTCCAGAATTACCACTCCAGAAAAAGGGTTAATGGAGAAGACACCATCAGCAGAGTCCAATAGAGAGTACACAATTCTTCTATTCAGGCCTGGCCAAGACACATGGTAAAAACAAACAGACCACTCTGAATCATTTTGATAATTTTAAATTATTTTCAGTGTGTGGCAGATTAACTTAGTACAGGACTACACTTAATCCATGTTTAAAGGTGCTTTCACATATGCAGCATTCAGTCTGTTTGAATTCAACCCTGATGAGCTTACTTGGTATATTTAATTTAGTCAGATATGAACAAAGGAATCCCTGCTGGGGATCTCTGCATGAGAAGTAAACCAACCAGTCTGAGACCACTAAGAAGAAGTTGTCTCATGCTGCTTCCAAGCAAACCCAAGTGATATTTAATTTCAGTAAAAATATGATTCAACACCAATTTGTCTGTATCATAGAATAAACCATTTAACCTTAGAGAACCACAGTTAGAGCACTATACTTTCACAAACAACATACAGCAAATGTTTTTAAAATCTGAACTGTAAATGTAATTCACATGAAAAAAGATAAGCCATAATGAAAAATAAAAATACAATACAAATAAAATGTATGAATGTATTTTTGTTCAGAAGGCTCTCTTTAGATAATGTTGGCCTTGGATATGTGAATGTGCAGTGAATGTCTAATGTAAAACCAACTTAACATTAATAATTACAAAACAAAAGTATATTTAGTATATTGAATACCTGCCCTTTTGTAAAGAAAATATATGTAAGGAAAATGCACTAGTGAAGTACTCACCCTCATCAGGATCCTGAGCTTGCAGACGTGTTAGCAGAGTTTTAGGTACAGCATTCTCAAATACACTGGCTAAAAACTCAGTGAAAAAGAAGGATGGAGCATTGTCATTTACATCAATTACATTGAGAAAAATCTCAGACCAACAGAATAAGCCACCTCCATCTGTAGCCTGGGCTATTAGATTATAAGTCTGAGTCCTCTCCCGGTCAATCAGAGAGGCAGTCTTCAGCTCACCTGATAAAAAATACAAGCAAAAATGTCCACTTCTTTTAACATAGTGGATATAAAAATCTACACATCTCTCTTAAAATTGCCAGGTTTTGTAATGTTTAAAAAAAAACATATTTTTCTACCTGTAATGTGAAATAGCAACCAACAATATTCAAGTGAAAAACAAATAGAAACGTTTAGAGGAAAAAATAAATAAAAACCTTACAATAACCTAATTGCATATGTGTGCACACCATTTACTACGCATGTATGGGATCTCATTGTCACAATTTATCAGTCAGGAGAAGGGGTACAAAAGAGTTTCCATGGAACACCATGAAGCCTACAAGTGGAGAAATTGGGGAATCACAGTGACATTTCCAAGAACAGCACTTCCATTTATCAAAACAAAAAAATATCAGGGAGACTGCCAAGAGATCTGCAGCAATATTAAAAAAAAGCTGCAGGAATATCTGGCAAGTACTAGTCATTCCCTGCACATGAGAACAATCTCTAGTATTATTCATATGACTCGGTGATGGGGTAGGGTGGCTTTCCAGAAGCCCTTGCTCACAAACAACATCCAAGCCCTCCTAAGTCACCCCAAACCAGGTGCCAAAATTTGTTATGGTCTGATCAGTCTGGGTATAATTCTAAATATATAAAAGATATGCTTTTATCCAAAAACTAGAGAGCTCATGTCCTAAAGAACACCATACCCTTGGTAAACCATGGTGGTGGCAGTATCATGTTATATCTTTGCTTCTCTTTAACTGCCACTGGGACTCTAATCAAGATAGAATAAATCATAGCTCCAAATACAAATATATTTGAATAAAAAAACCTGCAGGCCTCTGAAGAAAAAATAATCACCTTCCTGCATAATAACGACCCAAAGCACAAATCCAAGTCAAAGAAATGGCTTCAGAAGACAAAGATCAAGCTGTTGGCATGGCCCAGTCAGAGGCCAGATCAAAATCCAATGGAAAACTTGTGGAATGAACTGAGGAGGGCTGTGCACAGGAGATCCCATCCCAATTTGGTAGATCTGGAGCATTTTTGCAAGGAAGAGTTGAATAAAATTGTGAACTCGAGCTGTGCTAAATTGGTAGACTCTAACCCAAGAAGACTGAGTTTATTACAAGAAACGGGTGCTTTTACAAAGTATTAGTTAAGGACTATGCACTAATGTTGGGGACAACTGTAGCTTTTCAACCTACAAGCTACTCATTGTTTAAAGTTGTTAAGGTACAGTCAAGCTACCCTTTGAAAAAATAGTTAGCTACAAGTAGCTAACTACATTGAAGCTACTTAAAAGGGCAACATTTTTAGTATGTCATGATTGTGAATCAGCTTATAAATAACTGTATAATTGTGCATAAAGAAATTACACACAATTTAAAGATAATTCAGAACAATTATGAATTTATTGAGTTCTGTTTTATTTATAAACCATCCAAAGATACAATTAATACTCAAACTGTATATTAATACAACTATTACTATACTACTACCACCACCACCACTAATAATAATAGTAATATTACAATATTATTAAAACATTAATAATAGTAAATGTGCACTTACATAGTGCTTTTATCCAAAGTGCTTTACATTGTGTCTCATTCACCCATTCACACCAACAGTAGCTGCCATGCAAGGCGCTAACTTGCCAACGGGAGCAATTTGGGGTTCAGTTTCTTGGCCAAGGACACTTCGGCATGTGGAGTCACCCGGCACGGGAATCGAGCCACCAACCCTATGATTAGTGGATTAGTGAACAACCCACTCTACCAACTGCGCCACAGCCGTCCATATAGTAATAGTAATAACAGTAATAACAATAATAACAATATAGTATACTTAAACCCAGAAATACAGCCGACTCATTTTAAATAATCTGTACATTTGTCATGTAATATCGTAGAAGAACTAGAGACATGTCTAATTTCACTGTTTCATGTTTTGGCTCATTAGCACTGGTGTATATATAGTCACGTTCGGCACTAAACTAATTGTCTTGCATTGTTTGGTCTGTCTATCAGTATCACATTATGCTCACCTTGTTTCATGCAAGTCATGTTTTGTTTGGTACATTATTAAATGTTTCCCTGCAGTTTTGCATTTGCATACATCTCCACCTACAATCGTGACAGAATGCAAGACCGTATAAATAGATGCAGCAGATTTTTTCCGCATTCAAGAGACCCTTTTTGAAAGGGAAAAACCGAGGCGGGAGAAGGAAGGGAGATTCTCCTTGATCAAAGCTAATCGGGAATGGCTCGATGTGATGTACTCCCTTGGGGCGTATATCAACAAGGAGCTTTCCAATCATGTTGAAACAATCTCCCACCCCCCCTGCCCCACTAAGGATGTGGGACATCGTTCATTTCCAAACTGCCTGCCTCCCCTACTGTGAAACTCATTCAGCCTGCTGAATCAACAGAGAACGTCGTTCAGCTTCCCTGCTCGACTGAGGATGCCACTCAGTCTCCCTGTTCAGCTGAGGACATTACTCTGCCTCCCAGTGCAGCCCTGCTCCTCCTTGGATGTCACTACACCAGGCTCCTCTTCGAATGTCTTCCACTGAGAATGTCGCTCTGCCATCCTGCTCAGCTTAGGACATTTTTCTGCCATCCTGCTCTGCTGAGGACATCGTTCTGCCTCCATGCTTTGCTGAAAATGTCGCTCCTTTTCCTTTTGCTCCATGGAGGACATCGCTCCCGACTCTGGCCACGTGGAGAACTTTGCTCCCCCCTCTAGCTTCATCTCTCTGCTCTCAAGCCATGCCAGAGATATCATGTTATCTCTCTATGGTGCGGACGAGATCTCCCCACGTCTGAACCTCAGAGAAAATGTCAAGCGCTCTCTGTCCAGCCCCACAAAGGTTGACACACAAGTGAACTCTGAAGTGCTTAGGGACATCTGGTCTGGGGGTCCAAGAACCCCTCCTGAACTGATTATATACTTTGAGAGCCATGCATTAAGGGGGGATCTGTCATATAATATTGGTGAAGGACTAGAGATTACAGTGACGGAAAAAAGTATTTGATCCCCTGCTGATTTTGTACGTTTGCCCACTGACAAAAAAAAAAATCTAGAAAAACGCATGTCAAAAATGTTATAAATTGATATGCGTTTTAATGAGGGAAATATGTATTTGACCCCTCTGCAAAACATGATTTCGTACTTGGTGGCAAAACTCTTGTTGGCAATCACAGAGGTCAGACATTTCTTGTAGTTGGCCACCAGGTTTGCACACATCT
>JAOUWY010000011.1:9503280-9526008 GCA_025728095.1 Prietella phreatophila
ATGAATGACTTGGGTAATAAAATCTACCTCGATAGATATCTGAGGAAACTTAGCCTTTGTAGTGCAAACACAAAAAACAGCTCTATATCATATCAAATTGATATGTCAACTGCTGTCAAACTGTTGATTCTATATTGATTAAATTGTTTATTAGAACCTTTCAGATTGAGAGATACAATACATGATTGATGCCTAGTGTACATATGACCTATTCCAAGATAAATGATGAAAGATGAATTAGCAAAAAGAGAAATAATCAAGAGCGATAATATTTTTTAATGCATATCCACCAACAAAGCCACAATAACTACTTAAAAATAACATAAAGGCAAACTTTGGGTGTAGTCAATAAACAAGCTATTTGATTATACAATCTACTTTTATTTTTATTCATCCTATTATTTGAAGGTATTTTTTAAGGAAAATAATGAAATTGGCCTTGGTGCATGCTTTAGGGTGATTTATATTTGCAAACAAATAGTCTTTTCTCCTGAATAAAGTGGAGATGAAAAGGAGAACTGCATGGCCCACTGCGTTCTTTGAAAAATTGCCAATATTGAGGGACTGTAAATGTCACAATTACTATGGGTGAACTTGAGGAACTTTTTGTTGCAGTCTTAAACACAAGCTGTAAATGCACAAGATGTAAATGTGGCAGCCCGGTAAACCACAGGTTTTTCTGAACTGAAATTGGTGACTTATTTGCATACTTGCACATAAGAATCACAATTACATTTATAGATTTTTAAAAGGCAGGTTACCGGAAGAATTAGAAAAGGAGAAAATAATATTTAAAGTTTTTGAGCTTTTAAAAATTCCATTCTATGGCCTTGTCACATAATGGAGGCTGAGATGGATGCAAATGCAGATAAGAACTTTATTGAAGACTGGCAGAGAGACAAATCCAAAACGTGAATCAATAACGTGGTCAAAAACAGGCAAAAGGTCAGGCGATTTGCAAACGGGTATTAACCCGGATAAACAAGAATCGAATAAAGAGAACAAGATCAAAACTGTTAAACATGAAATGAGGAATAAAGACGTGGTATACAAAAAACAGACATAATACTTCACAAAGTACATACAGTAGTAATTGGGGTGAAGCTGAGAACAATGATGACACATAAGGGAAAATAACCAATGACAAGACAGGCATGGAGACAGGCAATAAACCATAACAAAACACATGTATCAAACGTAAACAAAGTCAATGTCATCAAAAAGCCTGGAAGCGCGGGTTAGTGTTTCAAAGTGTGCTCCGTTCTCCAGCGCTAGTGTGAGGGGAAATCCTGATAGGCCTCTGAAAGACACCACCACACCAATTGTCTAACTGTGCCTACTAATTATTGATTTAATTAGTATTTAATTTAATATGTAATAAATAATGTAACTGGCTTGTGTTCTTTGCAGGAAGACAGCCTAGCCAAGGTTAGAAGGTAGTCTTAATAAATACATTTCCACATAACTTGTAGGGTTACCAGGTACGTTTAGGTACAGATACAGATATAGATATAAATATATATAAATATATAGATATAGATATAAACCATATATTCGGACAGAAACAATGTGGCATCAATATATAGGCTGTATTCTATCTCTCCAAGCAACATTACCCATCTTAGACTGATTTATTCTTAGTTATCAGGCTCATGATTGAGAATTCTTTAATCCTCATCTTGAGAGACAACAGCAACAGACTCCAGATGCCAATGCCACATCTAGCAGCAATTCTAGACCATTTGTTCTGTTTCAAAGGGAACTAAATGTTTCATGAGATTGAGGGGGCTGACATTGTGAGCTCTTTACAATCACTCAGTTCCACTCGCAGCTTGCTCTCTTCTTAGCCGAAAGGAGTTGGGTTTCAGAGCCTCGCGGATCTGGGCCAGCCGCTACCAAGGCAGCCAACCAGCTCAGGTCATGGGGATCCCGTATGGATCTGGAAGTGTCCTATCATGACTCCTCATTCCGGTATGGAAAGCCAACCCACCTTCTGTGACTCCAAGGAGCCAGAGGGGGGAGCCATTGCACCAAAAATAGACAGGAGATCTCAAGCATATAAAGAGCTGCTTGAAGTGATTACTAGGGCTGTAGACAAGCTTAATCTAGACTGGCCTGGGGAAGAGGAAGTAGCTCGTAGCAGGCTGGACAAACGCTATCTCCCCAGTGAATATACATCTCCCTCACCCTGCAGAAAAGTCCCCTTTTTCCTAGAAGTACATTATGAAATATCATGCTTCTGGGGAAAACCATACACTAGATGTATTTATAACCATGTGATGTTGGATTATTCTGCCATCATGGGAAATGAACAGCATGAGCATTTGGCTATGCGAAAGGTGGAGGAGCCACATGTATGATCATAAATTCCAAGCAGACAAAGAAGGAGCGATCCTGATGAGTCACAGAGGGAAGTCTCAGGGGACGTAAGGTTGTTAGTTGTTGATGCTGTTAATGTTAATTTTTAAACCTTTCCTGTTTGCTTGTAAACAAGCTAATGTTATGCTAACCTCAATATCTAAATACTAATATTAGCCATATTTGCCAGTAAGCAAGCTTACATTATGCTAACTGCTGTGTATAAATAATAAAATTATCTGTGTTTGACAGGAAGTGAGCTAAAGTTATGCTAATTGCAGTGCATAAATAATACAATTAGCTGATATGATATGAGATAAGGTAAACATAAGATCTGTTTATAGTATCATGACAACCGTAACTATGACAATGTCTATAGTTAAAAGTGCTATACAAGTAAAATTTCATTTAATTAAATTTAATTTTGGACCTCACTTTGCGTAGCAGATTTAATTTCTTCTTGGAGTCTAGTTGAGATCTGGCTCTGAACCATGGTAAAAATCTCTTTTAAATATTGCTTCCTCCAGCTATTTTGCATGAACAAAATAATTCATGCAATTATTCTTTGTAAAATCCCCCTCAAAATGTTTACTAATAGCATACACATTTTATTTGCTTACACAATCAAATTAGTATTAATTAATTGGTATCATAGTAAATCAGGACACTATACTGCTTGTGGAATAGAAAATTACAGGTTAATTAATATTTTAATACATTTAAATACTGACTTCAAATGCAGATCAAATTTTACAGGAGACCTATTATGCAAAATTCACTTTTACATGGTGTTTGAACATAAATGTGTGTCGGCAATGTGTGTACATAACAACCCTATAATGGTAAAAATCCACTCACTCCATTTTTAATATTCCCCATAAATCATACACAGTGTCACAAAATGAGTCGTTCACGTTTTGTCCCCAACCTAACGTCACATTGAAATAGGCCCCGCCCATGATTCGTGAAGGACTCCCTATTATCATAGATCCTCCCTTGGGTGAGCTGCATACACTCTGCCATGTTCTCCAAGCTGGAGCAGCTATAGTGATAAGAATGTCTCAGCTTCGAAGCTGTGTAGGTGTTCGGTTGCTGGCTGTAAGAATGAACATGAGTCTTCATGTACTCTCAGCATCAGAGCCACTGAAGACGCAGTGAAGTTTTACTTTTACTACTTTCATTTATTTATTCATTTTCATATGATTAATTTTCATGTGATTCATTTTCAGTGATTCATTTTCATGTGATTCATATTCGTGTGATTCATTTACCTTTTCTCCCCTCCCTTCCCTTTCCAAAATATTTTATTGAGAAGAAAAATTCCAGTTAGAGAAAAGTCCCCTACTGACTTCAAATCTAATAAATAGTCTGCACACTTTAACAAAACTTACCTTTTTTAAAGACTTATAACTAATAATATTACACTGTGTAGCATATTAAAAAATAATAATAATATCAAAAAAAGAAAATAGCTAATAAAATGAAATAAACAGAAACTCTAACCCAGTCAGAGCATCAAAAGAGAGAAGCACATTAATACAGAAGTAGATTTAAGAGGAGTGAGTCCACAAATTCTAGACGAAGTAATGCACCGACAATATCTTCAATAAGAATTTGAATTCTGTAGAGTGCAAGAAAAGAATAAAGAATAAAATAAAATAAATAAATAAATAAAGAACACTACACTATGTAGGTGAGGCAGTTCATCCCGGTATTGAGTTTAACGTAGTTTCCTGCTTCCTCCGCTGAAATAAACTACTTCTGGACACCGTTATATGTAATGCGAAGCCGAGTTGGATGTAGTATTCCATAGCGATCTCCCTCAATATCACGAAGTTGACGCCAAACCTCGTTAAACGCGGCCAGCGCCTGGGCTGTCTTGACTGTGTAGTCAAGAAAAATTGAGATGGTCAAATCCCTTGCTTGAATCCACTGGAGCTTTTTCGCAGGTCGTAAAATATCAACACAGTCACTGTGATAATGGAATCTGCACACAATAGCTTGTGGTCGTTCACCAGGCTTCGGCTTTGATCCAGAACCGGCTCCTTCTCCAGACCAAATGCCTCTTTTAACTAGGATGCTACAGCAGTGGTTGGACAGGTGTCAGCGCCCTCTTGAACTCAGAATATCCTTACATTATTACGCCGTGATCTTGACTCCAAATCCTCACATTTATTCTCTAATTGAGTCACGGTCGCAGTGAGAGACTCGATACTAGTCTTCATGTGAACTATATCATCGGTGCAACCAGAGAGCGCGTACCCCATTTCCCCAACCGTACCTTTCAGTGTTGATATGGAAGCATCGGTAGTGACTTTATCACTAGCCAGCTGTGTTTTCATGGCCTGCAGGTCAAGCTGAATAGTAGACAGAGCACCCCCGAGATTCCCCTGGAGATTCTCCAGAAGCTCTTGGATCTCTTTTTAAAAAATATCGGCGATGTCCTTCCTCAGTCAGCAGCTCAAGCTTGAGTGTGGCAAATTCACGGTCCCCACTCGGGGACGCGGCTGCGGGTTTACGAGGAGAAGGAGACACGGCTGCTGGTTCATGGGGAGAAGGAGACGCACTCGCGGCGCGCTCTCTCCTCAGCTTTGTCTGAATGCTACCATCGGTTTTCAAGTTCTTCCCAGACAAACCACCAAGTTAAACATACAAATAAGGAAACAAAGTAGAATAAGTCAAATATATTATATGAGCAAAAAAGTGCTAATTAATTACAATTTTAATCGAGATCAGCAGGAGAATCAAACTTCGCGTCTTACTCCATCGAACACCGAATTCGAACTCTGTGAAGTTTTACTTTTGAAAGAAATACACCCCCCCAAAATAGCTACATTCATATATGTTTGTTCTACTCATTTTACACAAGACCTTTTCGAACAAGGGTCAGTAGAAAGCAGGATTTGCTGGAAAGTTTATTCACAAGAATGGATCAATACCAACTGTTCATGATCAAGCTTCATATCCAGAAGTTATAAGTATCACACTTTATATTTTGTGAATGTTTGCAAATCACCTTTCCAAATGTGCTTGATAGAAAAAACCTTTGCTAAGGGGTCTAATTTTTATTTTTAACCCGAAAACACTTACTGTCTGCATAATTCATACATATAGGGATAAACACCAGTATTTACAATGTCAGTCATATTAGTTCTATTGATTTGTTGTTGCCATAGTATCCGAAGCATGAGCTGTAAAGGCAGAGCCCTCTTGTAGAAAGGCGATGGGGGGCAGCAGCTCATCAGCCCATCATCAGACAAATCAGCCTGCCCTAAAAAAATATGCTATCTAATGTGGCTCTGTTGGACAGAGACTCAATATCGAGATGATGAAGGCTATTATGACAATGCAGCAGCTGCAGAAGTTCAGTGATTGTTAGTGAACAGCACCGTGGCCCTAACTGCATGTGAAGTGTTTGAGCAGAGCTGGAGTAGCATGTTTGTATGCATCTATAGTCAAGCCTTCGATCCCTGTGATGCAAATTAATAATGATATTCATCACAATGACGATGGAGCTCATACAGCTCTGGGAGCACAGCTGTCTTGGTGTTTGTGTGTGTGTTTATGTATGTGTGTCATGTATCAAGAAACTCTGGACTCCAGTTCCCACCAGCCACTGCACTGCACTAGCTGTAACATGACCACCTGCACCTGATTAACATTTTGTTAATGAGTACTCATGTAAATATAGTCATTGTCTGCACTGTTTTCTTGTCTTTTTTTGTCTTAGATTTTGGTCTTTTATGTCTCTGTATTTTGTTTTATGCCACAGTGTTATGCCAAGTTGACTTAGTGTATTTGTTTTGTAGAATGTTTATCTAAATAAATGTTAATATCTGCACTTGCTTCTGCCTCAACCTCAGAATGTGACAGAACAAAAGTCCGATTATCAGAAGCAGCAGATCACCAAGATGGACGCCTAGTTTGCAGCATATGCGGAGTGGTATAGAGGACTATTGGAGCAAGGAAGAAGGACAGATGAACTAGTCGCTCAGAATGACTGCATGCTAGGGCTGCCGCGGCGGGACAGACCATGCACCAGGTCACCACCAGCAATGTTCATAAATGAGAGAGAGAGAGAGAGATGTGAAAGAGTGTGAAGGCCATTGAGATCTTTGAATGAAGATGTATATAATTTAATTTCTTACATTTTATTAACAATTCTAAGATTGTAAGGTTTTGTTTGTTTGTTTGTTTTATTTAGTGTTTCTTAAATTGTATTTATTTTATACCCTGTTATAAAATGTCATGGTCAAAAAACAAGTAAGACTACCCTGTTCCAGAAGTAACAGTATTTACAATTCTCATCATATAAACAAATATAACTCTAAAATATATCACCAGGGTCTTGGAGGTAGGAGTATTCATAGCCTATTTCTTTGCTGGAAATGAAGTAGTCCCCATTCTGGTAGAGAGGCATGAAGGGCGCCATGTAGTATTCACTGTTGTGGCCAATTGGTGCATTGGCTGTGGGGTAGTGAGACTTTTCTGGCTGCTCATAGATGCTAAGGACACAGGGGTAAACTCAAAACAAGCCTTAATTTACAAAGCAAATATTGATTATACACAAATGAGAGATGTTCCATATATGCTGTTAAGGTCTAGGAAGTGTTCGATTTCACATGTCTATTCCTCACCTATCTACAAAGGCATGATGTAGGAGGAAAACTGGGTCATTGGCTGAGCCCTGCACTGAGGACATGGTGCCGTTCATGAAGACGTGTAGTGCTGCATGTATGCCAAGTTTGCTGCTGTTCCCAATGCCTGTGAGAGGATTTCCAAAACCTATAAAGAAAGTAAAGTTATGTGCTAACAGTTTTGAATTATCAATTTTACCAAAGACTGCCTGGTCAAATCGTGTATTTCAATTAGGTCAAGTAGGGGCATTACAGTTGGACATATGACAGTAATCAAATGTTGTAAGGTTTTGTTTTCCATGAACAAGGTCAGGATCAGTAACTAAAACCCTAGAGCAAAATACAAATTATGGTGATCTCCTTGGTCAAACATAATGTCTATCTTAGCATGACAACTCCCAGATGCACAGACACCAATCAACGTATTGATCTTTTAAAAACAAATTTGGATTGGTGCTTCTATGATAATGGTGTCTTGTAACTAATTGTTCTCTATTTTATTTACCTTCTAGTGTGTTCCTAAAGCTCATGTTGGCCATGCGGTCCATTGATCCAGTGTCATACTGGGACAGACTGAGAGTGAAGTCCACTTCAGAGGATGTGGGAAGTCTATCTGCCAGGTTCCGGTCATGGTTCCCAGGGTTGCGCAATAGAGGTCCTTCCTCTGTGCCATCACACAAGATACCTCTCATACTGTATTCTGGTTCTTTGGAGCAAATCACCTATAAGGTTTAGAACAATATATCCATACAAAATAATTTATTTGATGTTAAGGGAGCCATATGTGACCAAATAATAATGTTTAATCTTTAAAGTCTTGCAGTGTTTGTGTCATTATGTGTTGAATACTGGTGAAATGAATTTAACATTGACACTGCTATTTAGATATAACATCAATGAAACCAAGAATCCAAATCTAGAAGACATTTATTCTGTCTTATATTGTGACAAAATTAAAAGTCAATCGCGGCTAAGCAAGCCATAATTAAAAATGAGCATTACAGACTTAGTCCTTTTCATTTTACACTTTTACATTGTTGGAAAAATTTTAACCCTTCATTAATCTTTGGTTGTCCCTCTGAACTTTTAACCCTCTATGTAAACTCTTCAGTGTGCTTCTCTATCAGAAAGGATTCCACATATAACTCTTTTTCTTGTTAGCTATGAACACTTACCCATCTAATAATCATTACAATTCCGAACCGTCTCTCTCTCTCTCTCTCTCTCTTTCTGTGTGTTTTTGTATATCCTGATTCATTTTAATATGGTTTTAAATTAATTAATGTAAACTTGAATTCTTCTGATTACCTTCCAGGAGGAGAAAACAGAAGATGGGCTGATGAGGTTCGGATTTAGAGGACTTTGTCCGCCCACGAGCTCATCGGTGCAGACCTCACACTCCTGCGCATCTCTCCAGTCCCAGTATGGAATGGCAAAGTCGAAGTCTCCCGTTACTTTCCGTATCTCATGCTCCCACCGAAGCAGAAATACCCTGTGCCATGGCAAGACGGCTGGGGCCCAGTGTCCAAAATATACTTGCATCCACACATTATTCTCTCCTCCGAGCAGAGCTGGCCGGGAAACATAGTAATGCATCCAGACAAACAGATCGTAGATGGAAACATCTTTAAACATTGCAGCGGATGAGTTGCTCATTTGGTTGTAGATGCCCGTAATTATCACACAATCTTGGCTGATGGTATTTTTGGCCAAATTAAGATAATAGATGAACTTCTGCCTTTCGGCCTTTGAAAGATGGAAAATATTTCTTCTGACTGTGTCGGGTCTTTCAGTGCAAACTGGCCCGAAGTAGCCAAATGCGCACTCACTGCAATCGAAACCCATAAAGTTTCTGAGACAACGGCAAGTTCGGTTGAAAAAGGTCAGGGGCCATCTCTCCCTGTCATCCACCCCGTTAAACGGGTACTTAGGGCCATCGGGTTGCTCGGACACTACCACGTCTTGACAAATTCCCCGACCAGAACGAGCTCCGCATGCAGAGCCGTCTCCGCTCCAAACGTGACAGCAGTGCCTCGAACCCAGAGCTTCGTTGTTAGCGCACTGCCTGGGAATCTGTTGGCATGTCAGCTTCAGTAGCTGAGCGAAAAAGACTATAACAACCAGAGCGCGCATCGCGTAAGTGAAATGGGTTCTACTTGTGATGGTCAACTAATGATTTTTGTGTTAATGTTTTCAGGGTTTTTACCACCACATCCGTTTCCCACTCCCCCACCAGATTCTTCAAGTCGCATGCCTCTCTGCCTCAGGGTCATTTGTGTGTAAAAATTCTTTCCCCCCTATTACTACTACTGAGAAACATTGTTGAGATTTTAACATTGTAAGTTTTTAAGTGAAAACTGGAGCAACGAATGGTCGTTGTGAGGTAGGAATCCATATTATGTTCCATATGTAGCTTTATGTCACAGAATTTGACTACCTTGTCCAGAGGAAGGCATGCACATTATTAATGAAAACTATTGTTTGAATTAATTGATTGAACCACTGAGTCAGGGTGGATCTGGAGCCTGTCCCAGGAACACTGGGCGCATGGCCTGAACACACTATGGATGGGACACCAGTTAATTGCAGGGATCCATACAGACATTTATACACTCATTCATGCACAGGGCCAGTTCACATACTGGCATGTTTTTAGAGGTGGGAGGAAACCGGAGAACCCTGGGGAACATAAAATGAACACCGAAATCTTAGCTCAGGACTGAACTGGAGACCTTCAAACGTTAATGCGCAATGTGTAGTTTAACCAGAAGATGACGCCGTGGGATATGTAGCGAAAAATGGCAGCTCTGTACCTGTGGCCCAACTGACAGGCTTTGAGAAGTGATCCAAGCTCAGTTATGATATATTGTTTTAAGTAAAGCAGGTAGAGCCTACATACATCTCATTATTTATCCATTTTTTTCCCACTGGGCGGTGCATTGAAATATATACCTATTTAATTTAATATTAGGCTCACATCTCTGTCTAAAAAAACATTAGCTAATTTAATGGCCAACGTTGGGTTATTTGTCTTTCTGGAGAGGCGCAATTAGTTTATCCTATATGATTTCATAACAAGATGTCTAATGTTGAATAATATACAACAGTTAGACCCACACATAAAGTCACTTAGACCATCGTTATTTGGTCCAACCTGACGGGAGAGGGGAACAAATTTCCCATAACGCCATACAGAATACCGCATTCAAACCACCTACGCTCACTCTGCGCTGTTAATCCTCTGAAATGGACGTGTGTATAGGCTACACTTAAGGGATGTACCAATATTTTTAGTATCCTTTATATATGTAAACACTTCAAGTAGCGCGCAAAAGCGCAGCGGTATATTATCCATAATGCCATGTGACACTCGGCACTGAAACGGCACGCTTTTCCTGAGCTCTTATTACACCGAGAGATGTCCACCTTTTAAGACACGAAGTAAGGCGTGAACGGTAAGATTTCTTTAAGTGTGTCACTTAACTGTGCATTTGAAGTAGACATTTGGTACATTTAATTATGTTTGCTTTATATCGCTAGATATTGTTCAAGCAGTATTTTATTTGATATTTTTTGTAATTCGGTAACCAGTGAGGTTTGGCTTTTGCAGACTGAATATTCATAGGCAGATACGAGTCTTCATTCTGCACATATTTTTATTTTTAGATGAAAGTATTTAATTTGCCTACTTATTGTAATGGAATGAAGCTCGTCTATAGACCTAGACATTTCAGAACCACGGTCAGCTCCGAGTCTAGCCCTAGAAACGTTGTAGGAGTCTTAAGTTCGTAAGGCTTTGGGTCTTATCGACGCTATATTGTTTGGGCAAATTAAATGCTACAAGATCAGTGGTTATGAAAGCGTGCCTATTAGTTCTCTCGCCTTCAAATACAGCTGACATAATCAACCGCTTGAATAGTAATTTGACAAGAGCTATTTTAGTTCTTAAAGAGAAAGAGGGCTCTAAATCAGGTAAAAGGGTAAGTTTAAATTGGCAGTATTTAGTGATTTCTATTGCTTTGGTGACTGTATAATAACTTATGTTGTCTTTTTATATTTAAAAACGTGTTGTAGAGATGTTTATATTATATATAAGAGAAAAGAAATAAGACAGCTATTAAAAACAGTTTTTCTTTGTCACTCTTTTCCTTCTGAATTGAATATCACAAGTTAGAGGATGTAGTAAGTCACCTCCAGAGATTTTCCTAGATTTTCCTTTTTCTGTCTGAGTTTCTTTTCTGCAACTGTTGCAGATACCATGACGACTCCATCTGTATTTGGCACTGACTGATCTGAGAGAAAGCAGGAAATGGGGGTTTTGCTTTTCTTTCTCTTTGCATTTCTTGGAGACAACAACAGGCTCACAAGGCTAGGCAAATCGGTGCATGCCCAGTCTAATGAGCGCCGGGTCCTGGCACACATGCCTGGTGACATTACCATTGGGGCACTCTTCTCTGTGCACCACCAGCCACCAGCAGACAAGGTCCATGAGCGGAAATGTGGTGCAGTGCGTGAGCAGTATGGCATTCAGCGTGTGGAGGCTATGATGCACACTCTTGATCGCATCAATGCTGACCCCAACATCCTGCCCAACATTACACTGGGCTGCGAGATCCGAGACTCATGTTGGCACTCAGCAGTGGCACTGGAACAGAGCATAGAGTTTATCCGTGACACCCTGGTCTCCAATGAGGAGGAGGAGAGCATTTCCAGGTGCTCAGCTAATGGTGGAGGGATACCCATGAAAGGGAAGAAACCCATAGTGGGCCTCATTGGGCCTGGCTCCAGCTCGGTGGCCATCCAGGTGCAAAATCTTCTTCAGCTTTTCAACATACCCCAAATTGCCTACTCAGCCACCAGTATGGATCTGAGCGATAAGTCTTTGTATAAGTATTTCATGAGGGTGGTGCCATCGGATGCTCAGCAGGCCAGAGCAATGGTGGACATCGTCAAAAGATACAACTGGACTTATGTATCAGCCATACACACAGAGGGTAAGATGTGGCATGCACTCTTTGCGGTGACTATGGCTCTGGTGGCATAGGTTTTTGTTTAATGTCAATTGTGAACTGTTTGTGGCAGTTGCAATCAAGCCTAATTATAGCTTACAGAGAAAATTGCCAAATCTGACAGGTTAACCTCTCATTCACTGCATATGATACCTCATACAGGATTAAAAGGAAATTAGTTCACTTGCTGCTGCTTATTTAGTATGGCCCCACATGGGCAGCCTAAATATCAATGTGATTACTGAAGATGGTACCACTTAAAAACCATGAAGATGGCTTTGGACTGGATAGGAACAGTTCATAGTAACAGTTTTGCCATTAAGGCTTAGGACTGCAGTTGCTATGATACCTTTAGGATTGCAGTTGCCAGAAAAACCTTTGTACTCAAGTCTCCATCAGTGAACTTCAACAAAATAGACTTCAACAAAATAGACTTCATGTTAAAACTGTAATGAATTTCCTGGTTACACAATTGCATTTTTTGACAATGTAATACACAGTTATAGAAGGGAATTATTTATAAATGCACTATTTGTTGTCACCCAGATGAAGATGGGTGTCATAGTTAGCAAGGAGGAGATGCAGGATACATGTACAGTTAAGAGCTTTATTAAGGAAACAACAAGCTTGATACTGCGTTAACACTTAATACTTCGCAAATAAACAGACACACGAGGGGTTTAAATAGCAAAGCCAATTAAGTGTGAAATACAAAACAGCTGTGATCAATGATACACGTGAGAGAGACATCCAGTGACCTAACGGGTATAGACAGGACATAAACCGTAAGAAATACAAGTGTAAGACGTAAATAAAGTCAATGTAAATGAACCCGGAAGTGCTGTTGCACCTCAGTTTTCACAGTGCACTGTGTGCTCCAGCGCTCTGTGTGAGAGGAAATTTGTGACAATGGGTTCCATTTTGAGTCTTTTTCCTCTCAAGGTTTCTTCCTCATATAGTCTAAGGGAGTTGTGTTTTTTTTTTTTTTATCTCGCCTATGCCTTGCTCATAATTTATAAATGTTACATTTATAGTCTGAATTTATAGATTTCTGTAAAGCTGCTTTTTGAAAAGGTCCATTGTTAAAAGCAATATACAAATAAAATTGAATTGAACTGAATTAAAATTAGAAATATCTTATTAGGAAATTTTCTGTGTTGCTTTATGGCAGTGTTACAAATCTATACAGTTGCAATCAAAATTATTCTACCCACATTGCAAATCAGGTTTACAATAAAAATTTATAGACTTTCATCTGTTTGCAATGAACAAGTCAAACAAAAGCAATTGAAATATTTAAACCCAATGAATGCTTCAAGTGATTTCCCCAAATTCAACTGAAATGCAACTTATAATTATTTCTCCAGTCTCAAAATTATTCAACCCTCTGAATAGAATCCCTCACAACAGCACAGATATGAAAAACAGGTGTTGAAAATTTGGGGAAGCATTCATTATGTTTAACTATTTCAATTGCTTTTGTTTGATTTGTTCATTGCAGATAGCTGAAAGTTTGTACATTTTAACAGTAAACCTGATTTGCAATGGTGGTTGAATTTTGACTGCAATTGTATATTATCATTCACCTTTATTTAGTAGAGTGACTGTTCTTGAGAGATCTTAGTAGGATGGGTCAGTGTATTTTCTCTTCAGTTTTGTAGTGTGATGCAGTTTTTTCAGTTATGAGTTTGGTATTGTTGCTGAGATTGGGAAAAGCCATAGTCTGTTTGGCAAACAACCCATTTTCTGAATTCAAGTGATTATTTCTCTTTTTGCTCATTTGCTATCAAATACATATATATACATATATATACATATATATATATCACCCCAAACGTAGATGTCTGGCTGACTGGAACAGATTCTCCTAAAAAAATTTGCTTTTAAAACACTACCCTAGAGCATGATGTTGCCACCAAACACAAGAATGGCGTTATCTGGTTGTTGGATTGTATTTGATCTGTGCCAAACATTGTGCTTTGGGTTTAGACCAAATGGTTCAATTTTAGTCTCATCAGACCAGACCTTTTATTAAAAGCTCTCAGATTTTCTAAAATGTCTCATAAATGGCATCCTTCTGACCACTTTCCCATACAGGCCAGATCTGTGAAGAGCTGATGATATTGTTGAGGTCTGAACAGGTTCTCCTATTTCCGCCAGTGAGCTCTCTAACCCTTTCAATGTAGCTAGAGCCTTGGACACTTCTATGAAAATTTCCCTTCTTGCCCGAGTGCTCTGTTTGGCCTGATCTTGGTAGTTTTTTAGTTCCAACAATGTGGAAGAATATGGCACACATTTATTTCACAGTACTTCTAAGAAGGTTCAAAGCTATCCTAATATTTTAATAAATTTCTCAATTTTTTTTTCCTCCCAACACCTTCATTTTCATGGACAGTTCCTTAGTCTACATGACAGCAGGACTGATATGATCTGATATTTTAGCTGTGAGACTCCAAGATATATGTCAAGTCAAGATATATGTTAAGATATATATAGTGTAAGGATACAACTGGACACAGGTGGATTTAAAATTAATACACAGGTGTACTTTGTTTAACCTATATAATGTGAGCTCTTGAAAATTAAATTCTACTCCTAATTTAGATTGCTGAAAGAAGGGGGGGGTGAATACCTACTGTATCAGTTATGCAAGTTTTGTGCTTTTAAAAAAAATACTTCAAGATGAGCAGAAAAAAATCCCATTGTAATATTTTTACATTTGATGTTGCAATACAGCAAGTGAAAGAAATTTCAGAAAAATAAGTGCTGAAAGAAAATGCTCTTTAAACTGAGAAATATTTTTACATACTTATATTTTACAATTGATGTATGCCACCTAGAAACAGTTTCTAAGCATTTTAGAAAATGCATCATATTTGTAATAATGCCACTTTTAAGTTCATCATAACAAGTCATAGCAGTTTTTCCCCAAATAGTTCTTCATGTAAACACTATGTAATTGATGTGAAACTCCCCCACATTATTTCTGCCCTGTTTGCATATAAACACTTGATGGGCATATTGAGAAGCAGCATGACTTTGTTACTGTGGTTAATATGGTTACTGTGTAGGCACCCTGCTTTTGTTTTTACCTTTCTGTTTCTGTCATGACAGACCATACAATTCAGTAGGACAGCTTGGATCACTTGATGAGGAGTGATCATGATTACCATTTGCACATACATTTTTTTTTTCCCTGCCAGTTGGTGTTGGTTACAGTGATATTAATTTCCCTTGTGGAACGTGGAGTGCTCAAGGGTTTTTGATATGAGATCAGAAAGCCTATTCACCTATAGTAGATATCATACATATGCAGCCTTTTGCCTAAATGTGTGCACACACACACCCTTTTTTATTATTATTTTTTTCTAAATAAATTTTATATCATACTGTCAAACTAAACCAGGTCAAACTGAACAAGGTTGGTATTTCTTTTTCACTATATGCATAACATACAGCTGTTCTAAAGCTGTGCCAGACAGAGAAATTGAGATAAGATATTCTGTGACTAGATTTTGTATTGTTTAACATTTTGGGAAAAGCTGGAAATTTTTCAAGAGTGTGTTAAGAATATATAGAGTCAAAGTTCACATAACGTTATCAGTGCAAGAGGTGACATGCATTCTCAATTAAGTTAAGGTCTGGTGATTGACTTGTGCTGGCAGTGTGTTATGGGTCATTGTCTTGCTGCATGATAAAGTTCGTCCAAATTAGATTGGATGCATTTGTCTGTAAACTGGCAGACAAAATGTTTCTGTAAACTTCAATTCATTTGGCTGATAGCATCTTGCATCAAAGAAGTTTACTGAGTCCATTAGAGAAGCATCCATGCAAGCCCAAGCCATGATGCTAACTCCATTGTAGATTGACCAATGAGTTCATATGTTTTGGGTTATGAGCAGATCTTTCTCCACACTTTGAACTTTCCATCACTTTGGAGGTTAATCTTGCTTCCAGAATACTTTTGTGTCCCATCTCAGTATTTCTTTGCTAATTAAAATCTAGTATTATGATTCTATTATGATTGAATGGGTTTGCACCTTGTGGTATGACATGTATATTTCTGCTCTTGAAGTCTTCCTCGAACAGTGGACTGTGATAACTTCACCCCTGTTCTGTGGAGATTGATGTCACTGTGCACAATGCTTCTGCAAAGACTCAGATTTTCCTTCTTTTATCAGCTTCAAAATGGCTTGCATTTCTCCCATAGACAGCGTCATGGTTTTCATGTTCATATTCTTTTTAAGAACACATGCAGTATTCACAGTTGAAACCCAGGGACCAAACAAAGAGTAGACATTCAGAGCGATTAATTATTTAAATCAATCTAACAGGACACACCTGGACAAAAAGAAAAATATAAATGGTTGAGTTTAAAAAGGTACAATGTTTGAATGCATATAGATGTAAATATCAGAAAATGAAAGCTGAAAACCTGATCTATCATCTCATTCCAATACTTTCATGAGCCAATAAAATATACTGTGTACAATGTAATAATGGCACTATGTATATTAATGTGAGTGTGTAGATTTAATTATTGCCTTTTGTTATATTTCAATGAGCACAGTAAATGCATTCTACATCAGCAGTCTTACTGCAACACTTGATACCAAAGGGTCCATATTCCTAGCAGAAAGTAGGTGACCTGATTTTGAAGCAAAATGGGGGAGCTTACCCCTTACAGTCTATAAAACAGGGGCACAGCAGAATAATGTTCATTAGTTTGTACCAGACAGAAAAATGCCATGATTCTTTGTAGACTGAAAAAAACATATATTCATGCAACATCTAAGAAAATACATACTGGAATAAATCCAATTTGGGGCTTAAGAAATATGGCTTAGCATTTTCCAATATTTCATTCTTAAAACCCCCAAATTTTGCAGACTACAATACAATAGGTTATGTATGTATCCCTGTTCTATGAACTCCAGATAAATGCCAGGGGAAGTGTTTTCACTCCTGGGTACCTTCTTGTGCACACAAATGTTGAGTCCTTTACCACAGTCTTCTTAAAACAGATGTGTTAAAAAATAACACAATATTTGTTAATTTTTAACACACCTGCATGACTAGTTAAGGACACTAACACATTTTGTGTTCCTTTCAACGCAGTGTGTTAGTACATTTCCATGCAAAGATGTGTTATAAAATAACACAAAATAACAGATGTGTTGTTTATACTTTTTCCCTCTACGATTATCCTAAAATGCAATTTGTCTGTATGCTAAAATTCTACTAAAATGCTCACAGATTAAACAAACAATTGCATGAAATTCAGGTGGCATTTATTAAAATCATTTAAACATTTGACAGATTGACAGAATTTGACTTGATGCATCTTCTTACAAATCTCCATGGGATCTGGGAAGACAAGAGTCCAACTCCCTTGAATTTTAAAAGATGTAAAAGAGCACAAAGAGTGTTGGTTAGTTGTTACGTATAGCAAAATTGCTGTGGCCCAGATTCGGCACATGTACCGCATGTAATGATGGCACTTGGGCGGTCTGCTCCTGTTTGCCAGATTTGGGCCATAAGCAATCCATAACAATGCCGCATGTCAGCCAAGAACAAAACAAATAAAGCAGAACTGACCCTAATCTGGGCTACAGTTTGTTTTTCTTATGGCCCACATTCCATTTCCTCATCTGACCCAAATGCTGCATGGCACTTTGAAGGTCTGGGATGTTTACCCAATCTGAGCCACAAGCAGGTTGCAACATGGCCACATGTCATCCAAGAACGAACCAAATAAACCACAACTGTACCTTATATGGGCCAGAAAATTTATATATATGATAATCTCAAAATCATATATAATCATATATAAATGCCTTATACAAAATCAGGCATGTGTAATCTTTCTGCTTGTGTGTGTGTGTGTGTGTGTGTGCACATGCTATGCCATTAAAACTTTCAGTGACTCATGTCCTGAATATCAATGACACTACAAAAGTAAATGAATTCTGTATGAACAATATTCAACATACTGTATTTCCTGTCTTTCTCCACTGTGACTGTTTAAAGCAGAAATGCCCAAAAGAATCATTTTTTTTTTAAAAAACAATGAATGTAATGATTCTCCTTTTAGCACGAGAATTTTCCTTAATAGTCTTCTTATTCCTACATAATCAATCAAATCGCAGAGCAGGTCAATCCACAATTGATATGTCACACGTAGCCTCACATCCAGATTAGCCTGTACAAACTGTTTTGCATTGTCATGTAATGGAGTTTGAGATGGAAACAATTGCAGGTATGGCAGCTTTAATGAGAAAACAACAATCCAAAACGCAAGGCAATGATCAAAAAATAAGACAGGTAAAGGTCAGGCGATCATGAAAACAGACTGGAACATATTTAGCAAATAATCAGAGTCAAAGAGCAAAACAGAATCAAAACCAGAGAAACAACAACAGAGACTGGCTTAGTACAGACAGAGACAAGTGTATAATTTGCAAAGTCTGTATGGACAAACAGTCTCTTTAAAGGGTAATTTGTGTGTGTGATTGGTAACAGGTCTGTCTGATTAGAATTCTGGAGCAGGTGGTTTGGACGTTGTAGTTTGTAGGCTGAGGTGCATTATGGGAAACGGAGTTGCTGGTTTACTGTGACATGACATGAATCCTACCAAAAGTAGCGCAATGCTGTTGAAAAATATTCAAGGCATATTTACCATTTCAAATGTGGGTATTTTTTAGGCATACATGTAAATTAGCCAATGTCAAAATTACTGCATCTCAGCCAGACATGGACATGGACCATGTCTGTTTTATGATATTTAGGGTGATGTCAAATGTGGGCCGTGTTTACACCCTGATAAACCAATGCTTTCTGTGCTTTTCTTCACATCCGGATATCTTGGTAGCTAAAATATGGATAAATGTCTTTGGGATTCAACTGAGAAATTTTGTTACAGAATCCCAAATTATGTACATTTGGAAAAGTGACCTCCACTCGCCTAATTAATAAAATGGAACTGTAGATTTACCAGGAAAATCTAGCTAACTTGCAAATATTTATTTTCCAGCCTTTAGCGGCTCACTGACTTTTTTTTGCACAACCTAATTAAGTTAACCAACATTACAAAGATAGTGCTTTGTAATGTCATTTCATTTCACTGTCATTTCAACCTAAACCCCATCCACTCTTTTTTTCACGTTAACCTTGTGAAGAACTTTTGGCATCGACTCTCTGCACCTAACATTCACTGATACATGAAGAAACATGGCCCTAACCCATCCTCCTAATGATAATTACTACAGCTTGCCATGTCAAACACTTGCTAAATGTAGTTAATGTTAGTTAAAACATTAACCCATTCTCTGCATTACATCATGGACAATAGCTGTAATGCTAGGTTATCATTAACTCTCAAAAAGGTAATGGGAATGTCTAACATTACCACAAGCTGTATGCTAAAGTAATGTTAGCGACTCAGGTGAGCATCTAGGTTATCATCACTCATCCCTACTGTGATTGGTGACAGCATCCAGCTAGCTAAACCTAACTCACAGCCTCAGATAAGATGCAGACACAGGGAATTATAGAATAACCTCACTCCATATTTCACAGCCAACATAAACACTAGCAGTGTAATGCCAACACTGAGCAAGCAGTATGTGATATTCATTTTTGAAGCCGTTGTGATGGGTAAAATTAATCATCACTTGCCGAGTTATTGTTTTCCAATAAACACATTTCAGAAAGCTCCCTGTCACAAATATCACAAACTCAGTCAGGCTTTTGTAACTGCATTAACTGTGGTGAGTTGGGGGTTGGGGTGGTGGTTAGTTGTCGATGGTGAAAGTGACAGCACCACAGAAAATGTAGCAAGAACTTGAGAGCCAGGCAGACTGCCACAGACAAATTCTGAGTGTCTGGGGTTGAGTCACAGGCTGAACCTACTTCTGACATTTCTTTAATAGCAACTGCCCCCAGGGGATTACTGCTGCAGCTGCAGTTAACGTCCAAGCATGCAAGCAAGAGCTGGAACTGCCCATAGTAGTCTACCTAAGCTGATAAATCATAATAATATCTGTCACACATTGGGGCACGAGGGTGGCTAGCTTTCCCACTGAATCTAGCATCACTGCGATATATTGTATTGTAAATTTGTTGCCATTAGCTTGACTGGCTAAGGCATGAAATCACAAAAATGGTTTCAAACGCTGTGAGAACTGTTTTCTAACAAGTGGTCCTGGTATGTAACATAACTTCTCACTGGTAGGTTTGACATTTCAATGAACTCTGTCACCGAGGGATCAATAGATGCTGGTTGGTGTGATGTCTTCAATCTAAGTAGCAATAATTATGTACCTATCTGTGCCATGAATATAAACCAGAATATAGGCAATGCACTTGTATTCAGTTTTTGGGTCTTTTGGGCCCTATGGTGGAGCAACTGTGAACACCTGCAAGTTACAATGTCAGGTATGTGGTCAGACCCACCTTTTAGTTAGCACACACCACAAGCTCTTTTGAAAGCAGATTCACTGTTGTTTAGCTAGGAAATGTCCCCCAGATGTGGATAGAGACATAGCACACTTTGAGAGAACTTATGACTGCTTTATTGGCACAGAATCAAATCTAATTCCAAATCGAATCTTATGCCATGTCATCCTGCATTACTGGGTAATTAATCTCCAGACTGAGGATTTCTCTGCTATGGTCAGTGCCAAGTAAGCTGACGCATCACTGGTGTCCATCCCTTCTAGGGATCCTAAACCTTGGCTGCAGAAGCATGAATCCTGTAGAATGGCTCATTCTAAAATTGCTTAAATCTGAAGCCAGAACCTTTTTAGCCAAATTGTTTATGGCCAAACCCATTTACAGCTAGCAGCCTCCCTGGTGTGTGGCTCTCAGATAGTAGTTTACTCCAAATTTGGGTCTAGAACTGCTAAATGAACATTCATGCATCTTCTGTGTGACTGGGCCACCTGTCTCAACAACTCCCTTTCTGACATGATCAATACGGAGGCATTAAATATGTCCATCTCCAGCTTCCAGCAAGCCAAGACATTGTCCACATAAACATGAAGCCTTTACACACTTTACAACCTTTTTGAAGCTAAGCTGTGAATAGTGGGAATATGAAATTCCATGATTCACCACTAAGAGTGCAAAAAAATACAACAACAACAAACCAAAACAAACAGTCTACCTGTTACCCAGTTGTCTAACTGTAACTGTATGAACTACTGAGTGAAGACCAGAGAATGAAATAAGATCAGACAATTGAGCAGAGACTTATGATCCCACAACAAATTAGTTGAGGAGTAGTTGACAAAGTAGCAAGGATAACCTTGCTTGACATTGATACAGGAAGAAAGTTATTCCAGACTATTCTATGATGTAATTTTAAGGCCATGTGACTTTATGGTAATGGTCACATGCACACAGCATTTCATTTAAAAATATATATATATAAATTTTATTACATTCTAAGGTAGGGATTACATAAATTTTAGATCAATTGGTAGAGTACAATACATGATCATGACTTTAGTCTGTGACTTTAGACCACATTAGTTTATTTGATTTTGTTAATGGGAAAGTTCTGGAGTAAAGAAGCACGCTTATGTTCACATGCAACAGTTTGTTAATAAAGTAATTTCTTAATCTTCAGGAAACTATGGTGAGAGTGGAATGGAGGCATTCAAAGAGATGGCAGCCAAGGAGGGCATCTGTATTGCACATTCAGATAAGATCTACAGTAACGCCGGAGACCAGAGCTTCGACCGGCTCTTGGAAAAACTGCGCAGTCACCTGCCCAAAGCACGTGTGGTGGCGTGCTTCTGTGAAGGAATGACTGTGCGTGGCATTCTTAAAGCCATGAGACGACGTCGGCTAGTGGGAGAGTTCCTTTTGGTCGGCAGGTAATTCTTTCTCAAGTACCTAAGGTTTATTCATTCTGCAATGACATATTAGCTGATGTACAGTATAAAACCAATCTGTATATATACTCTGACATAATAATACCTACAATATGATATTTTTTCAATATATTAAGTTGGTGTTCATGATTCCGATATTGATTGACCTTGCTATGTTTGAGAAAACTTGTTTGCTCACCCAGCAGTATCATTCACTGGATTGACTGCCGTCATCAGTTAGTTATAAAATCTATAGTAGTTTACTCATCCCATAAGTGAGAAAAGGTTCATTTCTTACGGCAGATCCACGTGAACAGTGTTTTAAGATTTTGTGCCCAGGAGCCTTCTCTAATGTGAAAATCTAATGTGATATTCATAATACTATTTAAACATGAGACTTTGCTTTCCATTTTAATATACCTCAAACATGACACCACAATTATGTCTCATTAGATTTTGCCCTGTCCATTTAACTATTACTTGGGGAGAAATAATGCATAAACTCCCAGGATAAACTGTGACTTTAAACCAGAAGAATCCCAGATGCAAACCTTGTTGTATCTGTTAAAAAAAAAACACTGTACACTGAGAACCACTTATAACTGATGCAAACCATTTGATCTGTTTATGATTTGATTTATTTATCAATTTATTTTACAGACAATACTGTAATGAACACATGGTAATAATGCTCAAATGCTAATAACTCCTGATATTTGTACATAAAAATTGTTAACATAGTCTGCAGACTAAATTGCAAGCGATTACACTTTCATAATTGTTCCTAAACAAGACATTTTCCCTAAAAAAATATATATATATATATATATATATATATATATATAT
>JAOUWY010000011.1:9585563-9597538 GCA_025728095.1 Prietella phreatophila
TCATCAGACCACAGGACATGGTTCCAGTAATCCATGTCCTTAGTCTGCTTGTCTTCAGCAAACTGTTTGTGGGCTTTGCAGACCAATTTGATGCAGTCTGTGGCATATGGTCAGAGCATTGATAGGCTGACCCCCCACCCCTTCAACCTCTGCAACAATGCTGGCAGCACTCATATGTTTATTTCCCAAAGACAACCTCTGGATATGACGCTGAGCACGTGCACTCAACTTCTTTGGTCGACCATGGTCTTGGCAGGGTCTTGGCAATCTTCTTATAGCCTAGGCCATCTTTATGTAGAACAACAATTCTTTGCCATGAGGTGCCATGTTGAATTTCCAGTGACCAGTATGAGGGCGTATGAGAGCGATGACACCAAATTTAACACACCTGCTCCACATTCACATCTGAGACCTTCTAACACTAATAATTCACATGACACCGGGGAGGGAAAATGGCTAATTGGGCCCAATTTGGACATTTTCACTTAGGGGTGTACTCACTTTGGTTGCCAGCGGTTTAGACATTAATGGCTGTGTGTTGAGTTATTTTGAGGAGACACCAAATTTACACTGTTATACAAGCTGTACACTCACTATTTTACATTGTAGCAAAGTGTCATTTCTTCAGTGTTGCCACATTAAAATATATAATCAAATATTTACAAAAATGTGAGGAGTGTACTCACTTTTGTGAGATATTGTATATTGATATTTCTGTTGAATAAAAGATTGAAGAAGCTAATTTTCCTTGTGGATTTGTTCAAGTATATTAACTTCATTTACTGTTTCAAAGATGATCATATGTTTGCTTGTCCAAATATGTCAAAAAAGCCAACAATTTACATGGGGTGTACTTATTTTTTCACACGACTTTATATATTTGTATATTGTGTGTGCATGTGTTTTATATATACCTGATCATCACAAGTTAATGGTCATTAACTTCACTATTTACTAATTTCAGCCATAACCCTTTATCAAAATACAATTTTACAAAAAGATAAATAAAACAACAAAATAACGTATTGTTACAGCCCTAGATGGGGGTTATTCCAGCTACTCTAAAGCTCCCCACACCTAACATCCATACTTCGATCATTCCATAAAAAGCTGGTCTACGATTAGCAAAGGAGTCAAATTTCATTAAAACTGTCAGGAGCACCAAAGTGTAATGGTTTTTGCTCTGTAATTAGAAAGAAGGCTCATTTTAACATGTGAGTTAGAGGAAGAGAGAGAGAGAATACAGAGTCCCACCTCATTCTGTGCCATGGGCCTTACCCTCCAGACACATCGGCTGCACACTTTAATTAAACCTAGAGGAGCAAATGAATTTATCTCCAAGATAAGGAGAAAAGGTAGTCCACAGCCCAATCCAACATTCAAACAGGAGAAAGCAGAACTGAAAATCTGTTTTAACTTTGGTTGGAGACATCAATTACAGTTGTGCCCAAAAGTTTACACACCCCTTGTAGAATCTGCAAAATCTTAATTATTTTAACAAAATAAGAGGGATCATAAATATCCCATGTTGTTTTTTATTTAGTACTGTCCTGAATAAGCTATTTCACATAATAGGTGTTCATACATAGTCCAAAAGCAAGATAATAGCAATACTTTGTTTTGTTACCTTGATGATCCACAACTGTTTTTGTGTTTTGTGATGGTTGTTCATGAGTCCCTGTTTGTCCTGAGCAGTAAAACTGCCGACTGTTCTTCAGAAAAATCCTCCAGGTCCTGCACGTTCTTTGTTTTTTGAGCATCTTCAGTATATTTGAACTCTTTATATGATGTTGAGATCCATCTTATCACACAGAGGATAACTGAGGGACTCATACACAACTTTTACAAAAGGTGCAAATATTCACTGGTGTTCAAGAAGGCAACATGATATATTAAGAACCAGTGGGGTGTAAACATTTGAACAGTATGATCAGTGTAAATTGTTATTTTGTTTAAAGATCTTTTTTTAAATTATTATTTTGTACTGCCCTTCAGAAGATAAATAAAGGTATTTACATGTCTCCCATCCTGTTCAAAAGTTTATACCCCACTGGGAACAAAGGGCAGTTTAACTGTGAACGGGGCAATTTTTTATAAATCCAGCTACAATTTTGTCTGTTATGTGAAAAAGCTTATTCAGGACAGTACTAAATAAAAAATAACATGGAATTTTTATGATCCCTCTTATAAAAAGAATTAAGATTTTGCAGACTCTACAAGGGGTATGTAAACTTATGGGCACAATTGTACTCACAGAGGAGAATTAGGCAAAGCCTTACTTTCAAGGCACCAAGGTCTTCTTGGAAGCAGTACATATCCAGATTGTAAATCAAATCCCCTTGCAGTCCATTCTTAATCCTTCAAATGTATCATGCACAGTCAAGTCTGGAATTATTACCACCGTTCAAAGATTTGGAAAAACTGCAATAAATAAATGGAAAAACTGCTAATATTTTTTTGCATATTTTCTTTTCTTTTACATGTAGTACAATCTATGTTTTTTTTTTTGTAACACCTTTCAAAAAAAGTGAAAATATAAACAGTGTAAATATTCAATCTTCCGGTTTAAAAGTCTAAAATACAACTGATTGATTGTTTTAAAAACTATAGGATTTATTCTCCAAATATCCATATACATTCATTTTCTATACCGCTTATCCTACTGGGCCGTGGGGACCCTGGAGCCTATCCCAGGGAGCATCGGGCAGAGGGTGGGGTACACGCTGGACAGGGTACCAATCCATCGCAATGCACAATCACATACACATCACACACCCATTCACACACTACAGGCACGCCAATCAGCCAACCATGCATTTCTTTGGACTGGGGGAGGAAACGAGAGAACATAGAGGAAACCCCCACAGCACGGGGAGAACATGTAAACTGTGCACACACAGGGCAGCGGAGGGAATTGAATCCCCAACCTAAACCACCGTGCACCCTATGCTCCAAATATCATCTCTTATATTCTTATTGCATGTTATTAATGTAACATTTTTCATTTTGCTTATATTCAGCGAGGGTGCAAATAGTTTTGGAAATGATGTACATCCATGGCCACAAGGATATGACATTTTCAAACAAATGATTTCTGGTATAGGGGCACACGGTGGCTTAGTGGTTAGCCTCACACCTCCAATGTTGCGGGTTCGATTCCCACTGGGTGTGGAGTTTGCATGTTCTTCCCGTGCTGCGGGGGTTTCCTCCCCTAGTCCAAAGACATGCATGGAAGGCTGATGGGTGTGTCTAAATTGTCTAAAATTGTATGAATGGGCGTGAGTGGGTATATGATTGTGCCCTGCGATGGACTGGCACCCTGTCCAGGTTGTACCCTGCCTTGTGCCCGATGTTCCCTAGGATAGGTTACCCTGCAACCCTGAAGAAGGTGTAAGTGGTAGAAGATGGATGGATGGATTTCTGGTATAACGTTTACTACTTTTTCATTCAAAAGCCTGGGGGACTGCTGCTAAAATCTACCAGAGTGCCGTTTAATTAGGTCCATGTTTTCTTTTCATTCCCTCATTTACAAGAACACTGAAATGGACCAACATAGATTAGATTTTCAATACTTAACATGGGGAACAAGAAAATCTCACTATAATTAAACCACAGTCTAATGAATACACAGATGTGAAGATGTACTGATACACAGCTACAGAAAATTGCAAGCACTTAAACATATTGCACTGTTGTGAATGTGAGTGTGCGGTGGCATCATTCTGCCACAGACACCTGACAGGCCAGCAGTGGAAGAAGGAAAGGCACAGTGTGTGCAGGTGCACTGAGGACCATAACAGCACACACACCCCTTATATGTTTCTACATGACAGGCTGACATTGTCCCTTGTTCAGTGCTGTTAGTAGACAGCAGACTGTGCATAATTATACAGGTAAGTAAAAAATGTGAAGCCATGTCCAAATATATGTACTACTGTACAGTTTGCTAATTAATGCAACAAAATCTTATCACATGCTAGATCATATATACATGTAAGTAGTAAGTAGCTTATGCCACTGTCTAAAACCTACAGCCCATGCACAGTAATAGTGGCACAACTACATTCACGTCATATTATGCTATATTACAACATACTGACATACTGTGCACCCAACCACTCGTGGTTAGGATAGGCTAGAGCTGTGATACTGCTTTATTAGGTGACCTTTTAAAAGATTGATTCCATTTTAAATATACTGTATTATACTTGGTTATTATACACAATACGGCTGTAGTGTTTAGTATTTAGTACACAATGTAGTTTTGGATGTAGCCATTAAAGACTGAGAAGCAGGGAGTGCGCAAAGAGGAAAGATGGTATAGTATGGACATCACTTGAAAGTCTGTCAATGTTTACATTCATTATACTAGCTTTTACACACACACACACACACCCTCAGAAGCTCATGCAGAGATTTGACAAGCTCCTGTTGCCATGGCGACAGCCGGGCGTGATTGGCCTACGCGCAAAAAAAGTGTTCACAGAAACTCTGAGTCGTTATTTTTATGAGCTCTGTGGGGAAATGAGGGCCATATATGGGTGAATTTCCTCCTTCTGCAATTTTCTCAAGGTCAGTTAAAAAAATACCGACTTAATTGGACGCATATCTCATAAGACAGTACACTAACATATGTAAAGTAAATCAGAAGTGAGGCTGAACTGATCAGTGACAGAATAGTAGTTACCAGCTTTTCAGAAAACATCTTTTTAGAAGCTGTTCTGACCCTCTGAAACCATTTCTCATGATGTAAACCACTGACTATGAGATAAAAATGACTGTCTCTCACTGGGGAGACAAGGCTCGAAAAAGAAGTGCTCCTCTTTCCCCATCTGATGAGAAATTGCAGACCATTTTGAATGACAGTTACAAAGTGTGGACATTAATAACTGAGTTCACAGGCTTTCTTTTAAAAGAGGAGGGTGGTGTGTGTGTGTGGACAGCGTGGGTGGGCGGGTACATGTGTATGGGGGGGTGAATACCATGGGACTGTCTGGTGATGTGATTTTGGGAGTTTAGGGCAAAGAGTGAGACTATTACCTCTATGGACGCAATGCAGCACTACACAGGCATTCCTGAGGGTCTTAGTGCTGTAGCCTATAAGAGGAAAAAATCTATCACAGAAGGCTCTCTGTGAAAACACAGTGAAAAGGAGTGAGCGATGATGCACAAGTCCTGACTTTGAGGACTTTCCTCAGGCAAACCAGAGCTTAGGCTAGATCATGTGAACGGCACATGGCTGAATCCTGTGCCTCGATCCTATGACTTTGGGAAGTTAAATAACTGTTGGTGTGTAGAAAATCTATCAGCCCTTTAGTATAGCATACATCCTGCAGATTAAGTTATAAATAGATATGTTAAGAATATCAGATAAGATAATAGAATCTGTGTGTATTGTGCAGGTGTGGATCCAAATGACTTTTCAAAGTTATAAAATTATCATTAGCACAACATTTACACCAAAACAAATAGATGATTTCAGCACAGTACCACATCGCCCTCCAGTGGACACCAAATGTCAGGATTTCTAATAAACTCCCCAAATTAGAGAACAGGGATGGTATGTAATACCTTACATAAGTAATAAGAAGTAAGTTCTCTGGTGAAACTAGATGCCATCGGACATTTCATAAATTAGTTGTATGGATTCCTGTGGGATGGCTGATTCCAATATAGATTGGCCCAGAGTTTGTTAATGAACATGCCATAGAAGGTATCATGAAGATAAAGGCTCTATCAAAACAAGTCTAATACAAAATTTTGGATAACTATCAATCAAGATTAGGTTATAGAAAATCCCAGACATTCCATGGAGCACCATTCGGTCCATTATTAAAATCTGAAAAGAATATGGCACAACCGTGACTCTGCCTAAAGTCAGTGGACAGAGGAGAGCATTAATCAGAGCTGTAAAGAGGTCAAGGTTAACTCACATCTACCCCCACCATGCTTCACTGTAGGGATGATACTTTCAAGGTTATAGGCTCTGTTGGGTATATGTATATAAATATTGCTTTCGTCATGGTACTCTCTGCCTGAATTTTCTTTCTTTTTTTTATATTTACAGTCTACATATTGCATTGTGCCATTTTACTTATGATCAAATGAACAGTCAGCCAGCATGACGCAATCAGGTGGTATTTTGTTGTTTACATTGCATTTATTTACTAGTTAAATCTGTGATTAAAAGACAGGATAACAGTATGATCAACCCAGTGTGTCTTCATGAGATGTGCATCAGTGGATTGCAGTACAGTTTTCCTCTGTTCTGTCTCAGTGCTGCCACCTTTTTCTACTCTTAACAGTTTGAGAACAGAAACAGTTTGAGTTTCTGAAGCACTCTCAAACGCTCACCTACGAGTACACTTAAACGTGAAGTGATCTTGCATTGCTCTTATTCTAGGCTTAAGTGCACAAATAAATTTCCTGATTTCTAAGAATGTTTGCTCTGAGCAGCCATATCCTGTACATCCTGGCCCACATCTGAAATTCTGTTGTTGTTTTTATGTCCTTCTCAGGCATCATAAGTTTTTCCTAATTGTAAAAATAATATAGTTTATTTGAAACTAGATAGGTCATACACAGCTCTACTATATAACAGTATCTGTATTGTTCTTACATAGACACCAAGTAATATAAAGACTATAATTTGCACTTTACTGTTAGTTTTACTGTACAGAAGGACATTAAATTAAACTAACCACAGTATAGCAGTGGAAGACATTAATATAAATTCTTTACTTATAGAAACATCAACAATTTTGCATAAATTACAGTTTCATACAAGTATGTTTTCATTAAATATATGATCACTACATGTTTATTAAAATTAAAGAAAATCTGTGTTACTATACTGTTTATATAATTATACATATATTCTAGGTGTTTCATTATATGAACCTGCTTTCTATCCAAAGCATGTACCAACTCAGTGCAGATCTTGTGCAAGTAGGGTTCAACTTAAATTATGTTACTTTTCTCCTCTTGAATGTTTTCAGAATGTTATGTACTTCAAAAATATGAGGACGTTTACCAAAAAAAATTCCACTGCAGAGGAAACCCTGATTCTTTTTCAAATTATTTTCACAAAGATGTGGCTGATATACATTTGCTCATACATGGTGTCTTGAGCAAACAAAAGTGCAGACTGTTCCATAGAATATAGTTACAATAGTGTTACACATTCTTGTCTCTAAGCCATCTACTTTAAAATCACATCTAAAATTAAGGCATTATGTCAGTTTTCATAATTTCAGCTAGAATTAAATTTATGGCCTCAACACCACAACTGTAATGCCTGAATGATGAAAAGCTTTACACCTACAGGCATAAAAAGGAAACAAGCCTTAATTCTGCCAACATTTAAATCAGTTTAACTCTGGTAAGCAATTGTTCCAATTAAATTACAAGGATTATAAGTGGATATGAGGATTTAATACTGCCCTTTGGGCAATGCCAGAATTTTATACGATCAACCAGTGCAATGCCATTCACATTATTTGTTGAACAAAACTGTCTTGGTGGTTACTATAGTGGCCTCCATGACTTGTTAACTCAGCTGCAGGTCCACATCTTGAGCAAACAGCGTGTACCTAGGGTCCAGTTTGGGAGTGAAGTCTTTAAACTGTTTAGAAGCCTCAGTCCCAAACACATCCAGCACTTTTCTGTTCATCAGAGCAAACCTGAAGATTAAAAAACAAATGTAGACCTGAGGTTATCTAACTTAGCAAAACTACGGCTTCAGCTCACTTTCAGTTTGCTTTATTTTTGCCATAGAATATCACCCACACCAAAAACACCCACACACTCTGCCTCAGCTCCAGCTAATAAGCAGCAAGCACAGCAATGCAATCTATATATACTGACCTGCCCTTGGTCAGTCGCAGGAGAAACTTCCAGTATGATGGTCGCAGATTCTGCACTTCCATCACTGCCTAGAAGGAATCAACAGACAAAACAACCAAAAAAGAAAACAAAACAAATTCAGGTGATAATTTGCAACGGATAACAGAACCAATGTAAACAACTGGGAATATACTAAACAATCTGATAAAGTGAAGAAGAAGAAGAAGCAGCACTGTCACATACACATTACAGCACAGTGAAATACATGTTTTACCCCCATATATAACAGCTTGTTAGGAAGTTAGGTCAGCTATGATACGGCACGTCTGGAGCAGATAGAGTTAAGAGCCTTGCGGGGCTTGAACCCCCCGACCTTCTGATCAGTAACCCAGTAAGCGTTTTCTTCTTTTTTAGGACATTCCAAATTGTTGCAGTGACTATGCCCAATATGTGCAATGGCAATGGATAAATTGCTCTGCTACCTAATATTTTTGATCTGTTGAAAAATTGTGATTCAAACAAAAAGTACCATGTAGTTTAAAAGTTGTTTAACACGTCTAGATGGAAATTATGAGGAAATTAAAGGTGAGATTCTGATCCATTCTCATATTCATCTTTTGATCTCAAACCCAAAGGTCTTCGGTATATAGCCCAAAAAAGAAGAAAAGAAAAAAAAAATTGGCCTTGCCGTTCCAAAACATTTGGAGGGCTGTGTGTTAAAACCACCTGCCTAATATTGTGAGGGTGCGCCTAATGCCACCAAAACAGCTCTGACCCACAGAGGTATGGACTCCACAAAACCTCTGAAGGATAATACCATGACCATAAACTCATCTTCCTCAAATTGATGTGTTGGAAGCAGGAAAAATGGGAAAGTGACTGGGTCAAGGCATCTCCAAAATGGCAGGTCTTGTGGGGCGTTCCTGGTATGCAGTAGTTAATACCGACCAAAAGTGGTCCAAGGAAGGACAATGGGTGAACCAGCAACAGGGTCATGGGCATCCAATGCTCACTGATTCACATGGGAAGCAAAGGCTAGCCTGCCTGGTCCAATCAGACAGAAGAGCAATTGTAGCACAAACAGAGGTCTTGTGCAGTCCATGCCTCGACAGGTCAGAGCAGTTTTGGCAGCAAAAGGGGGAACTACACAATATTAGTCAGGGGGTTTTAATGTTATGGCTGACTGGTATACAAACACACACACACACACACACACACACACACCATAGTATACTGTAGTTATTAAATAACAAATGAGTTTGAAGTGCAGACTTTCGGCTAACTTATGTCCACGGGCCATGCTTGGGCCTGGGGTCAGACTTTGGACACCACTGGCCCTGTAAGTGGATGTCTGACCATCACAGCCATATGTGGACCTTCCCCAAACTGTTGCCACAAAACTGAATGGACACAATTGTCTAGAATGCGTCTGTGTGCTATGGTATTCTGATGTTCCTTCCCTTCTAGAACCTGTTTCAGATTTATAATTCTAAATCTGGAATGGGATGTTCAATATAGTGTACAGAGTTGGGTATAATGTGTTACAAATTAACATGTTACTGATTTCTAATAACTTTTTCTGATAACGCAGTAATGTAACGCATTATTTTTTACATTTATGTAATTAGATTACAGTTACTGAGGTCAATAAAATTACATTACTTACATTAAAAATGTATTGTTAAGAAAACAATATTAAGTAAAATGCATTTTTAAAATAAACGTTTTTGCATGGCTGCCAGGGGCGTAACCTGGCCTGGTTACTGCGGGCTGTAGCCTCGAATATTTTTTCTTTAGCCCCGAATAATTCTCCACTTGGAGTGGTTTGTCACTATGTAACTGAACATCAGTAAAATAAAGCAGCGGTGTTGTAAATTTATATCTTCAGTGAACAGAGGCGAGACCAATCAGACAGGGTTTACGTTAAAATACGTGGAAATACTCGTGTCTTATTGGCTGACAGCTCTCAATTCTGCCCAACGCTAGCTCACACAGTCATTGTGAGGAAAAATGGAGATACGCACTTTACTTACTTTACTTGTTTCTCTCTGTTTCATATCTCTTTCTCTCGGTTTCTTTTCTCTGTTTATATTTGTTTCTATTTCTGTAAAGCTGCTTTGAGACAATGACTATTGTAAAAAGCGCTATACAAATAAAATTGAAAACTGAAATAGTAACATCCTCTGATGCTGAGGAGGAATACAAGGTGTGTAAATGTCTATATGAGTATCAGTTTACATGAACATGATATGAACAGGGCATAAGGAATGATAATGTAATTTGCATGGCACTTTAGCAGCTAAACCCATACAATGATAGCTTAGTTGTGCCTCCCCTTGTCTAGTCACACCAAACCTAGTTAGAAAAGTTTTATATTTTATCGAATTTATATATTAAATCCAACTTTTACTGATCATGTCATACATTGACGCGCTAAAATTACTGAAGGAACTATGAGTTTCACTTTGTAGTGCATTTTTGTAGGTTTGATAGGTTTTGAAAGTAACTCAAGTAATTAGCATGATCTGATTACTTTTTACATGCAGTAATCAGTAATGTAATCCAATTACAATTTTAATGTAGTAATTAGTAATCTGTAGTGGATTATTTATTTTGAGTAACACTGATGGCAAACAAAATGTCAAAATGTGACCATACTGCATGGGTTTTCAAAGGCCGCCACACACATGAGCACAGACACTGTCAGGTTGTATTAATAATAAACTATCTGTGTTTTGCTTGAGTTCTCCTTTAGAGCTGAATGACTCATGTACAGTATGTAGTTGTGAGGACTCACGGCCTGGAAGCAGATGGCGGTTGAGATGGCATAGATTACTGTGTCCGAATTAGGAAAGTAGGGGAAATGTCCTGCCTCAATGCCTTTGAAGTACATGGTCTAGCAGAGAGATGATAAAAATGCAATTTATTCAGAAATACAGTGATTACCAATACACCACATAAGATACTGACTTATAAAATATTTAATAAAAGAGTTTAGAAATGTACATCCGTGATGTACACAGTAGATATATCTATATAACTTTATATCCAAAATGTACACAGCTCTAGGACGTACCACAAAAAGCTACTGTATAAAAATTTATTGTAATAAAATGCAATAAAAATCACCTCCACAAGCTTGGAAAAGAGATACATTGAGATAGTGGTGCTCTTATAGAAGAACATAGAGAAGCCAGCGAGAAAACCTGAAACAAAGGAACTGTAAATGAGGACACCACCAATAGCAGAAAATAAATGATACAGTGAAAACACACACACACACACACACACACACGAGTATACCTGCTACAAGTGCATGGAGCTCATCATCAAGGTTACGCACCCACCTAAGGAAACAGCTGGTTCCCTTTAAGAGGGTGGAAGAAGAAAAAACATAAAACAAATGGCAGAAACTGAGAGCGATACAAGTGAACAATTTCAAGCATTAAAGTGATCCAAAAGTGAACGGAGTGAATAAGATACACACCATAGGCCACATAAATTGAAAATTACAGGTAGACTCTACCTTGTAAATGCTCACAAAAGAGCCAAGAAAGGCTCCTAGCTGGAAATTCTCCTTATTGTACAGCAGCGATAGAAGACGAGAGGGTTTGGTGAAAACATGCCTAAATGCTGACGGAACCTTCAAACAGCACTGGATGAGGTAACCTACACTAAACATGTGGATGAATCCCTTCAGACACAAACAAGAGAGATTTTATCAGTTTATGCCTCTAGATGCCAGATTTTAGTTATATTCTTTGATAACACTTTAAACCTGTGATTATGCAGACTTCTACTGAGATCATAGGGCTGGACGATGATAGAATATTGATATCATGATAAATTATGTTACTTTTCTGAGATATCAAGGATATCCATCCTATTTGTACTTAACCTTTAAAAAAAAAAAAAAAAAGAAAGAAAAAAAAAAGATTTTTCCCCTCAGTGTAAAGGTTATTATTTTTTTTAATATAAGAACTAAAATGATATTTATTGTCAATTTGCTTATTAATAATAACTTATATAATTGAGTATTTAATTACCGTCATGTCCAGACTATAAGCCGCTACTTTTTTCACAGACTTTGAACACTGCGGCTTAAACAATGATGCGGCTAATTTATGGAT
>JAOUWY010000011.1:9626319-9642925 GCA_025728095.1 Prietella phreatophila
GTGTGTGTGTGTGTGTGTGTGTGTGTGTGTGTGTGTGTGTGTGTGCATGGTGCGCTGTGATAGACTGCTGTCTTATCCAGGGTGTATTACCACCTTGCGCCCAGTGTTCCCCAGATCCACTGCAACCCTGACCAATAACAAATACTTGGTATGCATTCTTACATCCTCATTGAACCAGAATTGCTAAACTGATTGTCTTTATTAATACAGAGCTGACCGATGCAGAGGATCAATTTCCATCTTTCCCTGACCTTGAGCAACGCCTGCAGGTAAAACTGAGTAATTCTCTAAAGTGGTATATTGATGTGAATCATATTTCTGTGATTTAGCTGTTTTTGGTAATTTGACATTGTTTTTATGAATAGTCAGTAAGTCAGTCAAGGGAAGCGAAACAAACATTGCAATACACTTATTATACCACAGTTTGAACTGAAGAGGGCAGTAGTATGTGTTTGCAGTTTGTAGTTCTTAAATGGAGAATGTTTCTCAATTTCCTGGAGACCCTCTAATAACCTCACGTTAGTAATTACCATTGAATCTTATTAGTAATTATCATTGAATCATATTACCCATTAGTATTGGATAATTGTATTAAGTATTGTTGATGTTCACTAGATAAAGTCAGGGATCTTTATTGCTTTATTGTACTATATTCTTTAGACTAAATTCATTTATTAACATGATCATATTTCATATAGGACCTACATTATAAACTGGCCATAACCAGCCATTAAATTTAGTTATTTGTTGATCAGTGACTGCTATTATACAACAAACTCTTCAGTGGCTTCTGCATGAACTTCATGTACAATACAGGAATATGTATATGCAGACGGGTGATTAATTCAAGTTAAAACCAACATAAAGTGTGCTATTAAGCTGGTGGGCCACCACAAGCAACCAGCTTCAATAAACCTTGGCATACTTGCTATAAGTTTCTGGAAGTGTACTAGAAGGATGAGCATTCTTCCAAAAGATATCCCCTCAACTGGTGTTTTGATGATGATGATGATGATGGTGGTGTATAGTGTTGTATAGTGCAGTTCAGCTGAATTGAGATCTGGCGACTATGAAGGTCATAGCATATAATTTATATTATTTACATCTTCAAACCATTGTGGATAGGGGCACTGTTATTCTGGGAAAGACCACTTCCATTATTATAGAAATATTTCATAGGATAGGTGATCAATTAGAATAACTTTTTATTGATTTGCAGTAACAATTCCTTCAAACAACAGAGCCAGCAGACTTTCTTTATTTAAACTGAAGACCCAAAAATTTTTAAACATGTAACCCATTGGGAGCCACAGGCAGTTAAATGCAATCACACTGATATGTGTTTCAGGGGCCAAGGTATAGCAAAGGTCTGATAAATTAATGAATAAATGAATATATACATAAACATATACGCACATACATACATACATACATGCATAGATACATACATATACAGAGCCAGCAATTATGTAACCAGATGCTGAAAACAAATGTGTATAGTTACACTGACAGCTAAGTGCTAACTAGACTATTAAGAACAAACTAAGCACAAACAAAGTCACTGGAAGGGAGAAACTGTGGAGCTGGAAAAGGAGGAAGTAGAGAGCCAGTAAACCTCAAATGCGAATCTAAAGCAAAAGGGAACAGGAGTTGTTCAGGACAAATAACCATGCTTACAGTACGTCAAGATGTCTTTTCTCTGTAAGTGCACACAGTGGAAGAACATCATTGAGTCAGCTGTACAGTCAGACCTGCAATAATTTCAGATCCCCTAAATTAGCCATCTTATATTATATTTTCACTTATTGCTAGAACTCAAGCCATTATAGCTTCATTCCCTTATTGATAAGGGAGTTTATACATTTATATACCATTTTTTAAAATGAATTAATACATAAATAAGTGCTCTGTGAGATAGCAGAAGTTGAAGTAATATTTTGGAGTAGTTGGCTATGAGTCATCTTGAAAGCAGAAGTCCTGCTCGAGATGAAGCCAAAATGTTTTACAGACAGTTTCCTACACAATATGGTTTGATCTGTAAGTGGTGAGCTGGTTGATATCATGGAAAGTGATAGTTTCTGGGGGGATTTTTGTTCCATGGGCAGCCCAGGTTTGTTCAGCACTAGTTTTGTGGACAGCTATTTGAATAATAAAAAGTTTAAACATGGAACTGAAACCGCAGAATCGGCAATGAGTGGGTTATACCTCTTCTTTTCAGACTGTGTTGTGATTAGTGTTTGAACTTGCTCCAACTCTCTCATGTAATCTTCCTGAAACTTTTTACTACTTGTGTCTGGTAGAATGGTGGAACCCTAATAGTTTTGTATGACTGTCTGTCAGCTCCTTTGACATCAGTATTTATGAAATCTGTTATTTCATCATTTTAAGTCACGTTGAATGAATGATTGTGTGTGTGTTGGTCTTGTGTCCCCTTCATTTCTGCAGCCAGTGTTGCCATGTCAGTCTCTAAAGGAGTCTGTCCAAGTCTACAGAGACCATTGCAGAATGGCAAAAGAGTTTCACCAAGTTAAAACAGAAATCGCTCTGCTGGAAGACAGAAAGTAAGTGCGAAGGCTAAGAGCAGGGAAAACCCTGCCACTGTACAAGGAAAGCTGATTTTCCACTTTACCCATGACACATTTGTGCATACATGTATGCAACAAGCTGAAACTTGATAAGTTTCATAAGGGAACAACGACAAGAACAATTTCGGATTCCTATTAAAGTTTATTTCAGAGACTCTTCACCGTGATGCAACATGGTTTGTCTGGTGCGCTTCCTTAGGACACATTCCATTTTGACTGACAAGGGGGATTTCCTTACAAGTCATGCTGTGCTGAGTAAAAATAGGCCTGTGTAATCATGACAGCCTCTTACATACTGTATTGTGGCATGCAACACTTGTGTTTTTCGAAAATGGCTTGTGTTGCCTGTAGCAATCAGGGATGATTACATTATATTCAAATGAATCTTTACTGTAAGAAGCTAATTTATGAATTTCTATTTCAAACTAAATTGGATAGCATTAATAAATAAACTGTAGACAGTTCGATTAAAAAAAAATCTAATCTATTCTTGAGTAAGTAATATATGAAGCTATCTGATATAATATGGACTTCCACAATAGCATCTTCTGTCTTTTGTATCACCCGCACTGGAATCATTGGAATATCTTGTAAGGCAAATTTGTGAGCTTTCTACAGGCAAGCAGGTTTTAAATTACAAAATGTTTATAACTTACATTATGCCACAGCATTGTTGAATACTCAAATTTAATTGGTCAGAAGATGTTGATTACTTTTCTATAACAGCATGCCTCTGACCCTAGTGCAGAGTTTAATTCTAGTCACATGTTTATATTAATGCACTTGTTCCTACATTGTTGTTTCTAGGGGTAACAGCTCATTAACAGGGACTTGTATGGCAGATGATCTACATTATCTACATCTAAGACTTGTAATAAATAGATTTATAGATAAATAGGAGTGCTGTTGTTTAAAGAAATGAAAAGAACACATATAATTGTTGATATGGTGAAGCTTACTATAAGGAGACATTTATTTAACATAACTCTCAAGCAACTCCCATGTGTTTATGCTTTGTAATGGTCGGTACATTTCTTTCTCACGTGGGAGAGTCTTCATGCTTTCTGGTTTCTCTATAACATGACAGGCTTGCATTTTTTTTTCTTAGTAACTTCTAAAGAGAGAGAAAAGACAGGCTGGTAAGCGAATGACTGTTTATAGTTGTTGTAATGTACAGATAAAAAAAACCCACCACATTTCATTTATTAATAGTTTGATCTTTCTTTGTCCATTTAACATTGGCAAACCACTGAGGTATAATAGGAATAAAACATCATAGGTCATGATGTTATATGAAAATAAGTGGAAATACCCAAGTCATTCAACCCAGTTGTGGATTACATTTACTATTTATTCACTTAGCAGACGCTTTTATCTAAAGCGACTTACAAATGAGAAAAATACAAGCAAAGCGTTATATCAAGCAGAGAACAATACAAGTAGTGCTACCATACAAGATCCATTAATTGAGATTATTTTCCTCTAATAGCACACCCTGTCATCATGTATTCCTTAAATATTACATATTTATGACCTTCCTGGTAACATTCCATTCTTATACCATCCATCCAGCTATGGTAAAATGTATCTTTACTAGGTCGCAGGGAACCTAGAGCTTCTCCTAGGGAGCGTAGGGCACAAGGAAGGGGACACCCTGTAAAGGGTGCCATCACAGGACACAATCACACACATTCATACACTACGGACACTTTTGGAAATGCCAATCAGCCTACAATGCATGACTTTGGACTGGGGGAGGAAATCAGATTACCTGGAGGAAACCCCTGAAGCACAGGGAGAACATGCAAACTCTGCACACACTGCCATTCAACCATGGAGGTGTGAGGCAAACGTGCTAACCACTAAGCCACTGTGCCCCTCATTCATATACTTAATAATAAAACTTCTAGCACTGACTGAGTATTCTTCCCAAGTTCTTTTTTATCACTTAAAATTTGTCAAAGAAATTGTGGTTAATTTACTGGAAGCCGCAGGCTGTTGTACCCACCTAGATGCGGTGCACTGGCAGTTTCACTAACTGGCAGCCTGCCATGTGATCACATGCTATTGGAACAGGAAGTGATAGTACATCCAGTAGAGACAGCACAGCCAGTTACACGTTAGTTGTGTACAATCTGAAAATAGCTGTTACAGGTGTATGTTTAGTGTAGGCTTGGTTTTGGTGTAGAGAAATATGATTAGATTAGATGTTTGACCTTCATTTAATATGAAAATTATATGTTTGCAGAAACCTTGTACAATCTATTCCATTTAGGAAATTAAACTGAATTGCAAAAAACGATTTTTTTTAAGTATAGTCAGAATAAAAGTATAGTAAACATTTTTTAAAAATAAAATACTGAGAAATTATATTTAAGTGAAATTTAAGATACTTTGTCAAAATCTTATTAAATTAAAAGTGGAATTATCCAGTAAAATACACTCAATAATAAGCAATGCTACTTTTAAATGTGTTTTTTTTAAAGTATATGTTGTAACTGATGAATTTAAGTAACAACGTTTCCATGTGAGAATTAACTTTCATGACTTATTTAAAATGCTGTTTTGCCTGAAAACAATCTTAGTAAGTTATGCATGACTAATCCTACATAGGTTGCTAATGCATTAATCAGAAGTAAAATATCATGGAAATAACCAGTATTTACCATTAGCTATATTTTGCTGCCTAGCCAATTATACCACTGGAATCAATGCTAAGCTGGAACTAGCAAAGAAAATAGGCTAACTTAGTTCAATATTGCCAGTTAACATTAGCAAATGAGTTGGTGTTCACGCCTTCTAGGAAGCCAAATGAGACATCTCATTTTATGAGACTCTCTGCGTACTGTAGTATATTGAAACATTTTATTAGGGCCAGCCTGATGTCTATCTTTTTTCTACATTTTATGAAAGTGATTGAATGGCAAACTGATATAATTGGATGTTAAACTGAAATAATTGAAAAGTATGTTTTATCTTGGAAATGTAATTAAGTAGCATTAACAGTAAACAGCAGTGAAAGTAACAGCTGTAAAGATTATTTCCTCCCCTGTTCTCTATGTATGTTTGTATGCCCACCCCAGAAGGGAGCTGATAGCTGACCTGGCTGAGGACGAGAAGGTGACATTGGAGATTGCTCGACTGGAGGAAGAGTTCCGCCTTTTGACGGAGGAGAACCGTACCCTCGTCACCATGTACACGGAGCGCACTCAGCAGCTTGCAAATCTTCGCATAGTCAATCAGAAGAGGCAGGGTTCCTCATGACCCTTGGCCTTTTGTGCAGTGGTCAGAATGAATGTGTTTCAAGATTTTTTCTTTATGAGCCACCTTAACATTGAGGTATGATACAATGTACATTTAACATGCCATCAGTGTTTTGCTGTACTCACCAGCAGTTAAAAATGGTGAGCATTACTGTTATATAATGTGAGGTTGAGATCAGTACTATGGAAGGGTGAGTATTTCAGATTAAGAAGAGTAAATATTTGAGATCATTGTATCATGGTTCAAACGGTATCACCAGCTGAAGAGAGAAAATGGCTCTCTAGCACTTATTGATTGTAATACAGATCTTAGAATTCTAGGCAACTGTTTAGGTGACTAAAGGGTTTTATTCTAAACCTGGATTTACAATAGAAAATATTAATTAATGAATAATGGGTATAGTTATCTGTGTCCTGCAATGAGTAATAAAAATGAAAGTGAGCTGATTTAATACTAATCTGAACAAGAAGCACTTGTAAAATTATCATGGCTGGTTATTGGGTCTGCATTGGAGACCAGAGGATTATCTATTCTGACTCTTATAGGTTTGAGGCTTGTATGATGTGTATATATGCAAGTATAATAAATAAATAGAATTTTGACAACCCCCCGCCCCCCCACAAAGCAACAGAATATAGTTATGGTTAATCACAATTTAGAACAATAAATACATATACTGCTGCTGAATCCAGAAAGCTGAACATGATGATTGCTCCAGAGTATCTCAGTTACTGTTTTATGTTTCATTCAAAATTCACACTTCCTATGATGTCTGATGTAAACGATAAAGAGGCAAAATTTCTATATTATGCTTTTTTTATTTTATTTTATTATTTTTTATAAATATGACATCCCTGGTGGAGAACATTCTGGGTTCTGAAGTTTTGTAAAGGATCACATCAATCCTATCAATAAATGCTTTTTAATGTTTTATTTTTTTATTTTATTTTTTTTTGCTTTTTACTTTCCAACCTGCATGTCTTCTCATGATTTGTCTGATATTCAGAACTTGGTCATTGATAAACTGACATAGTTATATCATTCTTTAGTCTTTAAATATTGTAGCTATTTATACTGTATGTCAGTGATTTTGTGTCATTTCCTTTAGTAAATATACCGTTAATTAACAAGAGAATCATGCAAATTGAATATTCTTCACTATGGTGAGTCACTAATAAGAAACTGCTAATTTAAAATGAGATCAGCACATTGTGGGATTGTGAAATCCTTCATAATGCAATGTCTCTCATCCACGCAGTGTTAGCGGACAACTTCAGACAGATGCAGTTGATATAGCTCTGGCTATGCAGTAGAAATTATATAATAAATATGAATATGCATGTGGCACAGTGTTGCTACCTCACATCTCCAGGGATCTGGGTTTGATCTTGAGCTCAGGTCCAGAAACCATCGTCCAAAAACATTCAAGTATTTGAACTGGCTATTTTAAACTGACCCTTAGTTCTCACAGTGTTGCCAACAAAGGCACCGGATTCACCCTGACCAGGATAATGTGGTTACTGAAAAAGAATGCATAAATGTTGAGTATTATAATATAACATCAATATTGAAGCTCAAAAACTCAAACATAAATGTTCTGTAAATTAGTAATATGAATTTTTTTTCATTCGATTATTTTTCTAGTTCAATCTTGAAAGCAAGTTATTGTCTGTATGGAATTTCACATTCTCCCAGTTTTTGTGTGGATTTCCTTTAAGTTCTATGGTTTTCTCCCACTGCTTAAAATCATGCCAGTAGGCGGATTGGCTAAGGTAAATTGCGCCTGGGTGTGAATGTGATATCTGTGTGTGTGTGTGTGTGTGTGTGTGTGTGTGTGTGTGTGTGTGTGTGTGTGTGTGTGTGTGTGTGTGTGTACACATTCTTTGCCCCCTTGAATGTACACATATCGATCTTACACACGCCATCACCCTTTTATGCTGATGCGGCCAAATTTGACCTATTTGTTACTTTATTTATTAAGCAACCGCAGGAGCTTGTTCTTTTAGGTTAAGGAATTTAAACTGAATTAAGGAGTCACATTTTCAGGGCTCGACCGATGAGGGATTTTAATTGCAATCTGCTTTTTACTTTCTTCTGAGTGAGGTTTTGCTAAATCAAGTCGCAATTAGACCTTCACACGCTTCCCCTCCCCCTACAGACAGACCCAGGAGCAAAAATACCGCTGTTGGAAATGGCAGTACGGAGGAGTGACTGAAACACTGACCGTGGCCGAATCCCAATTAATAGCTATTGGTGAACTACATAGGGTGTGAAAGTGGACATTTTGTAGTGTATCTAGGGCGCCTATAGAGGGAGTATAAAGGCATTGGGAATGAGGCTCCGTGTTTCAGTGGGCTGGAGAAGAACAACTGGCTTGGCTTCGGTCACATGATTGAAACACAAGCTCCTCCTTATTTGCTACGAGTCGGAGTTTTTTTGTTGTTGTTGAAGTTATGTGTATTGAGTGACAGGATAGGTGAGTATTCACTTTGATCTTGGGCGAATGTTTATATCGGTGAAGGATTTACTCGTTAACATATGCTGTCAAAGTTCTTCACACGGGCTGTTTACTGCAGTTTGGAATGAAGTTACGTGTGTGTGTGTGTGTGTGTGTGTGTGTGTGTTTATATCGAATATGTCAGGATTCCGAGTAACCAACACCACCCTTGTTTTCAATCAAAACAATTTCACTCGCGTCCTTTTTTCTCCTGACATTTTTCTTTCTGACTTTCCACAGTCTTTTTTCCCCCCCAAACGTGGGCAGAACCGAAGCTCCTCAGGGCTTTTGGGGAAGTAGGTTGGTGTGTCCGCTGACGTGCGGTGTTGTAGAGTTTCCTCAGAAAGTGACTCTGGAATATGTGAAGGGAGAGGCGGAGAAATGTGCTGCCTCACCCTTTATCAGTAGCGCCGTGAGTCAGCAGCAGCAGCAGCACTGACTCTCCTGAGCACACTTCTCTCTGTACTTTACCTCTCATGTCGACCGCAAGGACACGAACATCGCTGCTCTCCCACTGTCTTTATCATTAGTTTGTATTTTTTATTTATTTAAAAAAAATAGAGAGGAAACAGTGAGCGGTGACCATTTCATTGAGGCGTTAGTTGTTTACCCTGACGGTGTTTATGTCTCAGGAACTCGGTCTCTTCCTGCAGGATTGTTCTCTTCTCTGACCTGTGTATGTATCAAGACTTATGCTTCTGTCTTTATTTATTTACTTACTTATTGATTAAAGACGTGATGACCGTGGTGACTACTGGTTTGGTATAGTTACAGTGGTGATTTGTAAAAAGCTGGTCACTTGAGATGAACGGCTTGGTCACACTACTGTGTTGGTAAGAAGTTGTTCATTTCCCAGGCTGAGGCTTATTCAATGAAAACAAGCATCGCTTCAACTACAGTTTTATTAACAGCTAAACAGAAAAGAAAACAGCTATTAATACATTCGTTTTTTGTTTTTTAAATCTAGCTCATTTGTTGCACTGTGTGGGTGGAAAAAGAATGAAACAAATACACTCTTGCCGATTTGAGAAGCGTGAGTATATTTATGAATGTTATCATTAAAATAAATCCGTGGTCCAGGCAGTTTGTCTGTGGAATTAGTTTTGGACTGGAAGGAAGTCCGCCTTGGTCCACGTTAACACAAGTGGTCACAGCCCAGAATGTTCTGTCATGACCTAGTATGGATCAAAGTCCACCTGTTGTAAATCCTGTCAGCAAGATAATGAGCAGCCGCAAATATCTGTCGGCCTTGGTTATGATTAAGTGACGAAATCAACACTTTCACGTTTTTTTTGTGTTTTCTTTTCTCATGTGCAGAATTTCCTCTTTCACTATGATGTAGGTGTAGTTTAGCATGACAATGTCGAGCTGCAAGACTTCAGAGTTCACGTTCCAGTCGTCTGTGCACAGTACGCATGTACTACGCTGCCTGGATGAGCAGAGGCAGAAGGACCTTCTGTGTGATGTGACGGTGGTGGTAGAGAACCGCCGTTTCAGGGCTCATCGCTCGGTTCTTGCCTCCTGCAGTGAGTACTTCAGCACCCGCATGACCAACCACACAGGCCAAGGACTCCTCATCAATTTGCCTGAGGAAGTAAGTGCATACTGTATTCTCTATCTAATGCACTGTAACACTGACTGCTCTTTACTTTATTACACATTCAGCTATATACAACAAATACGTCGTTGCCTACCCTTTCAATATTCTTTATCAAAAAAATGTCTTTTAAAAAAAATGAAGTGATTCTGATTCCAATGCTTAAAGTGGTTTTGTTTCCCAAGGTATCGACTGAAGGATTTGAACCCTTGCTGCAGTTTGCATACACCTCAAAACTGCTCTTCACCAAAGAGAATGTGCTGGAGATCCATAACTGTGCCACTGTTCTTGGCTTCAAAAACCTGGAGAAAGCCTGCTTTGACTTCATCTTGCCCAAATTCTTTGACAGCAGCAAAGGTTCATCGAAGGTCCAGAGGAATCAATGCTGCAAGACCAAATGCTGGAAAGCCAAGGTTGAATCAAGCTTTAACAATGATGGTGCTAATGATACTGGTGATGTATCATCAGCAAATCAGCCCTTGAAGAAACAGGAGCCAAACATCTCCTCAAATCTCAGTGAAAAGGCAGCAAGAAGTTGTAGCCCATGTCAAGTAGAAACTGAGCCAGATACAGAAGCAGAGTCAGAGTACTCCTCACTTTGTCCAAAATACCGCAAGTTTCAGCTTGCGTGTGGGAAGGGACAGTCTTACACAGACACAGAACTGCCTCTAAACTGCCTGCCTTGCTCCAGCTTTGAAACATGCGAGTCTGCAGATACTGTATCTATCAAAACTTCAACAGGAATCACTGAGGAGGATGCGATGTCCATTTGCTGCACATTAGCAAAGCAATCTCCAATTGAAACATCTCCAAGTCTTTGCTCAAGCAAGACATCTCCACAGATGTGTCCAATGACTGCATCCTGTATCCAAGAAGATGCTTTCCTTCTTCCTCCTCCTCCATCTGCTGGTGGAGTGGTTGAAAGTTCTTCTGTGCGAGTCATTGGGAAGGAGTGCACAGTATCAGATTGTAGAACTGGTACTGTTTGTCTGAACCCCAGAAACGAGCAAAGGAGCAGTGTGGAGATGGAGGTGGCCAACCAGCTCAGCACCTGGTCCGACATTTGCAGCTCTCGTGTCTCAGAGCCTGCTTCAGCACATGGCCAAGGCATGGTAATGAAAAGCTCAGAGCTACAATGGCTAAAACAGCTAGAGTGTCCCTTTCTCAGGGATTTGGGTGCAGTGGATGCCCAGGTGCGATGCAGTGAGGTGACATCCCACTCAGAGGAGTGTTCATACATTTCCTCCATTCATTCAGGAGAGGACTCTGACAGCTTTGATACTGAGGGGGACAGTGAGTCCTGCACCAGTGAGCAAGCAAGTCTGGTAAGTGTCTTTTTGATTCCTGATACCTTGCATGTTAGCACTCAAATGTAGGGCTGCACAAAAAATTGTATAAAAATCGTGATCTTGATTTGTTTCGAAATGAAATTTGATTCAAAACAGCGTTGATTCTGCAGCTTTTACATTTAGGTAACTATTGCATAAAACAACCACCCCTTATTCGTTATGATCAATGACAATAGATGTTGTACCATATGACCTCATGCACAAACCTGAAGTGCAGCCAGCCTATAGAAGAATAAAAAATAATCAGTGCAAAGCTAAACTGTAAGTGAATTTTAAAATAACCCAATTTCCTGCATGTCTTGAGAAGGGACACTGCAAAACATTAAATTCCTAATTACTAAACACTTGATGACTAAATGTATGAAATTAAATACTGAGCAAGTGCTTCATGGCATCAGGTGCTGTCTCACACAAAACTTGCCAGTAACATATAACACATAGCATCTTTATCATCTTTAAAGGGAAAATTCACCCAAAAACGGAAATTCTGTCATCAATTACTCACCCTCATGTTGTTCCAAACCCACAAGAACTTAATTAATCTTCAGAACACCAATGAAGACATTTTTATTGAAACCTGGAAGATTTCTGTCCTTCCATTTACAGTCTAGTAACCAAAATTAAAAACTAAAAGGTTCATAAAGGCTTCATAAAAGTAATCCTTGTGAGTCCAGTGGTTTAATCCCAGTTTTATGAAGTGATACAAATGCTTTGTGTGTGCAAAAAACTTTAATTATTCACAAAATATCTTCACTTCTACATAGATCTGACTTGCATTCACGAGAGAACCACGATGCATGCATGTTGTGTTGATGCGAGAGCGAAAAACTTTTTTGTTGAGAGCAGACATAAAAAGTCCCCTATGTCGAAATCTGCAGACATCTTTATTACAAAGATTGTTCTATGTGACTCAGTTTGTGTACAGTATCCCTTTTCCTCTGTCCAGATGTTCTCGCAAGAGCAGAATGTTGTCGTTTTTTGCGCACATTGTATTGCTTCATAAAATTCGGATTAAACCACTGGAGTCACATGGATTACTCGATAACATTACGGTGCCTTTAGGAACTTTTTGGAGCTTGAAAGTTTTGGTTACTGGACTGTAAACAGAGGGACAGAAATCTCCCAGGTTTCATTAAAAATCTCTTCGTTTGTGTTGAATGAAATTGACGACAGTTTTCATTTTTGGCTGAACTATTCCTTTAAGACTTTATGAAGTGGCTTATGAGTTGCTATCATTTGACCTGCTAATTATTTAACAAATCAGATATATTACTGGTCAGTTAATATTACTGGTTTCATTTTAACTTTGGGAGAACACATTCTGTGCTGTTTAATATGTTTAAAGCTACAGCAAAGATATCAGTAATTCAAAATGTAGATGAGCTGTCTTTAACAAACCTCCATTAGGAAAATGTAGCTACCACTGCCTGATACAGTTATGTAAGAATTTAATCAATAAAACATATTATTCCTTAGAAATTGGTCAAATAATTGCAATTTGAATAATTTATAACCAGAACTTTAAGGGGCTATAGAAAAAGGGTAATAGCAGGGCAGCTGTGTTATGACTAGGGATAGAACAAATTTCCAGGCCAGAAACATTTTAATATACAGTGGATATTTCACATAAGTATTCACCCCCTTGAACCTTTCCACAGTTTGTAGTGTTTCAACCTGGAATTGAAATGGACTAAACTTTTACCATTTGATTTAAACAATATATCTAGTATTTGAAGGTGCAAAAACATTTTTTATTTCCAATATTTTTATTTTTATGACGCATATAAAACAAAAATCAATTGCTGATGCATAAGTAAAATATATAAAAAATAAAATAGTTTATCACTGCAAAGCACAACATGATGATACTTGCACCTTCTTCAGTCTGTGGTTGGTGTTCAGGGTGATGAGAATTGTTGGATTTCCACTTTTGGTGGATGGCTTCCCCTAGGCAGTTCCACGGTTGTTCCATATTCTCTATATTTCTATATGGATTTAATGGTGCTTTGCTGGTTGTTCGAATATTGGGATTATTTTTTTATAACTAAACCCTGATTGCTATTTTGCTAAACTCTTTTGTCACCTTCATGCTGTTTACCTCGGTTCTCTTTCTGTCTCCCAGGAACAGGTGTATATATGTTCTGATCATATTAAACTGTAATTCCACACAGGTGGACTCCAATCAGCTAATTATGTGACTTCTGGTGGGGACAGGTTGCACCAGATCAGATTCAGGGGTTTCACAGCAACAGGGGTGAATATTTATGGAAATGTTTTACATTATTTAATTTCTAAAGCACACTTTTTGCAAGGCACTTGAAGAATGAAGTGAAGAAACAATTCAGATCCACTGCTTGGCAAATCACTGTTTTTAAAATATATAATTGGTATATGCATTGAAATTAAATGTACCTTTAAATGCCTCGAAATTATATACAGGATTTTTTAATTTTAAAGTTATGAAAACCTATTCTAAAGAAAGATGTCTTCCAATAGTCCATGCTATAGAAATCGAATGATCAATTGTGCAATAACTGCACTTGTTGTGCAATAACTGTGCGTATTGGGCAGCTTGTTGAGGGCCTATAAAATGTTGGTAGTGTTCTTATGTAGCATGATTGCTGACCCTTAACCAGCTTTATCGAAAAGGCAAAAGTCCACTAGATTACAGAAAAAATGGCCCCATGTTGGGCAGACACAGGCACATACTATAATAAACAGGGTACAGTTTTACATGTACATTTACATTTATTCATTTAGCAGATACTTTTATCAAAAGTCACTTACAAATGAGGAAATACAAACAAAACAAATATATTGTAAACAAACAATGAAAACAATTAATGATATCCAGGCCAGGTTTTGTTAATAGTTTACAATTGCATGGTCATATTTTTTCAGTGCTGTGAGACTAGAAACTTAAATGATGCAGTGTATTTATAATTCAGGGAAAGACCCAGTGTAATAAACAACTCATTGTACCAATCTTTCACAAGCTTTATGTACAATAATACAACGTTTACTTTTGGCACATATAAACAAGATTGTATTACTGTTGTTTTAAGATAGTAAAAAACAAAACAAAACAATGAAACAATATAGCCGCAAACAGCAATTAAGGGGTCAAGCACTTTCTCGCCCCTACCCGCAACAGAGGAGGAGCAGAAGCCACTGGGGCCATCAGCTCTTATTTCCAGGGACATGTATTAAATTTGATTTAAATTTCAATACAACAAGCTTTCAGCTTTAATTTGAGTGTATTCCAACATCATTCTGTACCTTTTGGAGCACTAAAAGGCCCAGAAGACCATGGAAAACATCTGTGATGGATGAAGAAAAAAAACCTTTAACAAAAGTTGGCCAGAACAAGACCAACCTCCAGGAGGTAGGTGTATCTGTGTCAAAGTCAGCAATAAAAAGAAGCCTTCACCAGAGTAAACACAGATGGTTTACCACAAGGTGTAAACCATTGTTGAGGCTCAAATCAGGAAGACTTAAATTGACAATGACCTGAAGCACATTTCAAAACCAACCCAACACTTTTTTTTAAAAGGCAAAGAAAAGCAATGTTGTGCAATGGCCAAGTCAATCACCTGACCTGAATCAAATTGAGCATGCATTTCACTTACTGATGGCAAAATGCCCCTGGAACAAGCAGGAACAGCAGGACAGCTGCAAAGGATTTGCAACCAAATATTAACAATGGCAATTTAATTTATGATTGTTCATTTGCCCAGTTGCTTTTTCTCCCATTAAAAAGGTAGGGACCACATTTAAAAACTGCTGTAACTCCTACACCTTTCACACGATTTGGGTGTGAATATGTTCAAATTGAAGCTGAAAGTCTGCACTCATTACACAAGTTTATTCATTATTTAATTTCAAGTCCAATATGCTGTGGTAAACAGCTACCATAACAGTAATCACAATAACCTTGTCAATGTCCAAATATATATGGACCTGTCTGTATATGCCAAGTTTGGTGTCAAAATAATAGCGTTGCTGAGATTTGGCCTTACTTCCTTTTTGGTGACCTTGCCATAAAGTTTATTTGCATGTTGTGGACAAACTATACCACTATTATTTATCAAAAATCTGGTCTCACAAAGTTGTGATCCAGATTTTGTCATTAATTGACAATTCTTCACAAAAGAAAGGAATTTTATTAAATCAAAATGTCTGACTTCCTGTTCAACAAAACCTTAAATACATTACTTCAATAATGCAAAACAGATTGACTGATTTTTCCAGCTTCTTGCACAGATGCAGCTGCCATTTTCTGTGGAGGGCATCGTATCACTAAGCCGTAATGACTTCCAGCAGATGTTGAAGACGCAGCAGCTGACACGTGAACAGCTCGATTTTGTGCATGATGTACGGCGCCGTAGCAAAAACCGTATTGCTGCTCGTCACTGCCGCAAGAGGAAACTCGATTGCATCCACAACCTGGAGTGTGAAATTGAAAGACTGGTAAGTAACTGATGTGGTGATTCTTTCCTTCTAAACACAGGTAATTACGGTGGACCTATAGTACACAACACAATGGAAAATTAAAAGCAAACATAACTACACAACGGAATCAAGCCACAACACAATAGAAATGCTCCCGACCTCTAGGGGACAGTGTTGGCATGGGAAAGAAAGTATGAGTACAATGTAAAAATACTTCTTTACAAGTACTGTAAATAAACACTTAAGCAAAGACACTAAATATGTTTTTGTGTTTTAATGCCTAAAACAAAATAACTCATTGTGCACATTCAGGCTTTTTTTTTTACACTAAAAGCTCCAGAAACATCACTTTAACCTAGAGGACTCAACTTGTAGACTCGCCATGGCAACTAAGTGAAATGATCAAACATACAGAGTTTTTGGAGGAGTTATTCAAGTTTAGATTATTCAGCTCTGTTCGTCTTCTTTTTGTAGACGATGAAAATGTCTGGGTTATGCATGTAACCCTGTTCCCTGACAAGGGAAAAAGACGTTGCTTGAGCTTCACGCTGTGGAACGTGCTGAAGTCAGGCGATGTGGCATTTCGCTCGTCACGACTATAAAACGGTGCCTGTAAACCACGTCGTCAGACGTACGTTTTTTAGCCATACCCCGGTATGACAAAGCTACCCACCATCTTGTTACCTTCTCAGGGAACAGGGTAACATGCATACCACAGATGTTCCCTTTCAAAGGGAACTTAACGTTGTGTGAGCTTCACGGTGTGGGAATGAGTATACACACTCAATCACACTGAGGGTATGGCCTGTCCAAAAAGGTCAAGATCATTGACCAGCCTGTAATACTGAATGAATGTGTGCGG
>JAOUWY010000011.1:9658859-9671930 GCA_025728095.1 Prietella phreatophila
TGCCCATGTTCAAATAAATAAAATAAAATAAATCATTCAATTCAACTGACAATTCATTAGAATATCTTTTTCCAGTCTCCCTAAGCCACAGTTTCTTTCCTCAGGAAGCGTTTGGAATTATATAAGACTCCTGTGAGTACTGCTTTCCCTCGTGGTCGTCTTCTTCAGGTTCCTCCATCAGGTTGCTGAAACAAATGCATTAAAAAAGAAGGTGAAGACACAAGTGAGCGCTCACTGGAAAAGATTAACACTGGAATAACTAAAACAGTATCAGACATGTTAATAGAAAAAAATTGCTTGGCAGTTGCAGCAAAACTTAATAAATATCTAATATTTCAATTGAAGAAGTGCAATTCCAGCTTGAAGTGATAATGTAGGGCTCGCCTTATTTCTTTGCATTCTCGAGCAAGTGCTTCTCATGGTTTAGAGTTCATGCAGTCTTTTGTTTAAAAAAAAAAAAAAACCTTCTAGCCCACACACTTATGTTATGCTCCTGAGAAACAAAAATGCAATCTAATGCCTTTTTTTCTCCAGTTGGAACAAATAACTTTTAATTACCTCAATTAATCTGTCACATTAATGTAAATCACCACACATAACTTTGTTAAAAGCACATGAGATGAAAGGAATATAAATGTCAACAAATGATACATGAAAACAATTGCCTATTCTTTAAATGTATACATTGAAATAAGGCTACATAACAGGCACAGCATCACACAGCAGATGATTTTCTTTGCTGGATGCAAAACATGCTCTTATTTTTAACCAAGACAACTGTTATCCCGTTATCAACAATAATACATGTTATGCCACAAAAGGCACAAGCAGAGAGCCACTGCTTTGCATATACAACCCCAATTCTGAAAAGGTTGGGACAGTATGGAAAATGCAAAAAAAAAAAAGTCAATTCAATATTCAGTTCACGATGTACTATATTGAAAACACATTTGTTGTTTTACTTTGGGAATTTAATTTATTTTTGAAAATATACACTCATTTCAAATCTAATGATTGCAACACACTCCAGAAAAGTTGGGACAGTTGACTGTTGACCACTGTGTAACATCACCTTTTCTTTTAATCACACTTATTAAGCGTTTGGTCACTGAAGACACCAGTCGGTTAAGTTTAGCAAGTGGAATTTTCTCCCATTCATCCGTTATGCATTTCTTCAGCTGCGCAACTATATGTGACTTCATTGCCTTATTTTGCACTTCATAATGCCCCACACGTTCTCAATTGGAGACAGGTCAGGGAGGCAGGCAAGCCATGCTAGCACCCACACTCTCTGCCATTGTCCTGCTCTGGATGGTGGCACATGTTGCTCCAAAATGTGCACATATCTTTCTGAATTAATGGTGCCCTCATAGATGTGCAAGTTATGGGCACTGACACACCTCCATACCATGACAAACGCTGGTTTTTGGACCTGACGCTGATAACTGCTTGGATGGTCCTTTTCCTCTTTGACCCGTCTACTGTCCATTTCAGATGAGACCGAGTCCAGAAAAGTCCAGTGGTGCTCCTGTACAGTGTTGATGTATGGCTTCTGCTGTGCATAGTGAAGCCTTAACCTGAGCCCATGTCAGGATATCCATTACAGACTTATGATGGATTTTAAGACAGTGACATCTGAGGGATCGGAGATCACACATATTCAGAAGTGGTTTTCGGCCTTGCACCTTATGCACCAAGATTTGACCGGATTCTTTGAATCTCTTAATTTTACTGTGCACTGTAGAACGTCCTACTCAAAAATCCTACTAATTTGTTGTTCTCAAAGTGTTGGATTATTCGCTGATGCATCTGTTGGCAGATTGGTGAGACTTGATCCATCCTTCCTCTTGAAGGACTAGGCCTTTTTTTGGAAGCTCCTTATATACTATGATTAGATGATTACCTCACCTGTTTCACATCACCTTCTTATTTCAACCTGTCACTTCGCTATTAGTCCTATTTCCCCATTCCAATGTTTTTGGATTGTGTTTCATGCATCAATTTCAAAATAAACATTTATCTTTAAAAAATTACGCAGTTGATTAGGTAAAACAACAAATATATTTATATGTTTTTTGTTTAAATACAAGTCAAAGTACATTTACAAATCACTCCTCTTTTTTAGAATTGGGGTTATAATTAACTTTTGTGTCTATCTAGGATTATCCATAACCTTAGATTGCTTGGTTATTCATTATCTGAGCTAAACGTGGCCAATGCATGGGCACACTCTCTGCATAGCTTATTGTTTTCCCTGCTTCAACACATTGATCAAACTAATGAGCGAATTAGCAGCCAGTCCTGTAACAAACAATATAAATATAAAGGGCAGGGCAACTGTCACATGTCACAAAAATGAGAAGTCCATATTAAAAAAATGGCAAATTCAAAGTATTACCATCAATAATGGAAGTCAATCTATATTAAATGTTCTCAACTATTAGTTCTCTATTATTTATCTGTGAATGATACATTGAGACAGTGTATGTACATTAAATTGGGGTAACAAGTGGAGGAAGGTCTGGTCATAGGGATGGGTGATTAATGAGTTCAAACACACCCCTTCCAAAGCTACTGAGTCAAGAGTGGGAGTGATTAATGCAAGGAGCATACGTCATCCTCAAGAAGGTGCCCACTCTCTAAATCTGTGGATTTGGATGTGCCAGTGAGTGAGGGAGAATCGCGTCTCTGCAGCTGCCGTGATTGAACCCCATAATAGAAACAGAAGGCCTTGCAGATAAAAGACACAAAACATATGGGCAAATAAATGGGATCATGCAAATAAAAACACACAAAGGGAATGTAACGAGATAAGGAAATGAAATTTTAAAAGTAACAAGTGAACCCTTATTGAGATAAAATTACAAATTAAATAAAATATAGTAAAGTAAGCATGTAAAGCCACCTGTACATATTCCATAAGCATGTACAGACCAACAATTCACCTGTAAGATAATTTAAGCTGTGAGCTACAAACATACACATGACATTTAACACACACTCTCCCATCCCCACCTCCTCAACATCGCTGTTCTGGCGAGATTTGTAGACGAATTCTCCAATTGCCACAAAAACAGAGAGAACGAGGCCAGCAGCAAGCACAATAAAAATACCCCCAATGTTCTCTACTCCCAAGGCATTGGCCTCCTTGTTGTTCTCCTCAGGGCAGCCATTCCCCCTCCACCACTTCTCCTTCATCATGTGGAGCTTGCCCTCCTCCTGCAGCTGCAGGATGGCGATTGTCACCTTGTCCCTATAAGGCGAGCCTGGAAAAGATACAACTATTATGCTGAAGTTTCTGTTACAGTATAATGGGCATATTCAGTTGAATAGCGTATAGGTTCACAAACAATAGAACTGCTTACAGCCATTAATGTCTTACATTTAGTAGTATAAACTGGCTTACTGTCTGAACTGATTTATTCAAATATTTCCTCTCAGCTCTAAAAATACTCCAAGTAAAATCAAACTCAATGATTGTATGTATGTAAACAATCTCATAAATTACATAACATAATCAAACAAATTTTACTACATTATGTGCTTAACTATTAAACTATTCACAAATCTTACCAGATAAGCTTGCAGAATAGGTTCATGCATTTATGAATCATCCAATAATTGAAAAATATTTCACGTGTTAAATATTCATGATATGCAGTTTTGCTTTGTGTGTTCAGAATGTACAATATAGAAACTATATGACATTTGAGGACCAATGAAGTCATGTTCCTTAAAAATTAAATAAAAATCTAAAGTCCTTGAATCCATCAGCTGCTTTACCTATAGGTGTGCCTACTCCATAGCCTTTGGAGTCTATGAGTCCCCCAACCTGAGTGAGGTTACAGTTTCTCTGGCTAATGTATTCTATGCTGGTGGATTCCATGAGGAGGGCATAGTCAGTGGTGAGGACGCGTGTGATGCCCTCTTTATTGTTCTTCACCAGGGCTGTGTTCTTCCTGCTGCTCATGAACGTCCACATCTTCTCGTATGTTGTGATTTTTGACTTCTGAAGGCAAACAAAAGCAAAGCAAAGTTGCTATGGACTAAAACTTTCTAAGGGTGGAAGAGCAATTATTTCTGTGTGTTTCATTTTCTGTTTATGTAGTTATCACTGTCAGCTTATTGACATTATAAAGTGGGTCAGATCTGTGCAGCTGATGTGTAATAACATTATACCCACTGCCTCTCAGGATGAAGCAAAAACGGCCATGTGCCACTGATATGCAGCCTGTGTGTGTCAAGAGCTCAGCCAGGAGAAGTGGGACAGCTGCATGCTGAATCTTTCTGAGCTGATTCAATTTGTTTTGTTCGTCTACAGTTCCCGGTTTTATCAGCTACAGAAAGCAGTAATCATGGTCTTTAATCTTTTCTGGATAAACCCATACTGGCTGTGCTAGCTCTCCTGACCTCAGCATGGGTCTCTACTGCCAGCTCTTTCTCTCTTTTTGCTCCTTCTTTCTTTGACTTCAGTATAACTCTGTTTGTCTCTCCACCTCCATCCTTAAAAGCAAAAGTAGGCTTTTTTATGTAAGCAGCACAAATATAGCTCATATACACTAGAGAAATGGAATTTTGGCCTGATGAAAACCCCCTAATATCATTCTTGGGTATTTTAGTTCTGTTAGACTCTTAGTTAAATTAGTGCACAAATTTTTAAATGCTGAACCACAGCACATACAGACCCTGTTGTGTGAAATCTTACCTTAAAGAAAGTCATGGTGGAACCATCTCTCACTGCTCCATATTCTATTCTAGTCTGCTTGGCCAGATCATCAGCTGAATCGATTGGTGCGTCCATCCGCTCCACAGTGAGAAAGGCAGCCAGGTTAGCAGTGTAGGATGATATGATGATTAGTGTGAAGAACCACCAAATCCCCCCAACAATTCTGGTGGATAAAGCCTTGGGCATCTGATCTGACCCTGTCACAATAAGTAGGAGCACTGGTCAGCGCAATATAAGAACACCTATTAAAAAAGTTAGGACCTGAAAAACTAAAACTGCTAAAATGATAAAGTTCATGAAAATTAATAACCATTTATCTTGATTTACTTTCAAACTGTAATTGGTGATTACTATTTTTTTAATTTGTAGCATTAGCATTGATGTTTCCAACTGTTACTTTACTGATACTAGCATTATTTCACATACAGTTGCAATCCAAATTATTCAACTCCTATTGCAAATGGTTTATTGTCAAAATTTATAGACTTTCAGCTGCAATGAACAAATCAAACAAAAGCAATTGAAATAGTTCAACACAATGAATACTTCAAGTGGTTTCCCCAAATTTAACTGAAAATGAAACTTATAATCACTTCTCCAGTCTCACAATTACTCAACCCCTTCATGGCAAGCATCTTTAGTACTTAGTAGAGCACCTTTTGCAGTTATGATCTGCTGCAAACGAGATGCATAGCCAGACACCAGCTTCTGGCAGCGTTCCTGAGGAATCTTAGCCCATTCCTTATGAGCAATGGTCTCCAGTTCAGTAATATTCTTGGGTTTGCATTCTACAACTGCCTTCTTCAAATCACACCAGAGATTTTCTATGTCAGGTGACTGCGATGGAGAATTTCATCTGCAACCAAGCCTTGGTAGAATTTGAGGTATGCTTGGGATCATTGTCTTGTTGGAAGGTCCAGTGATGCCTAAGCTAAAGCTTTTCATGATGTGGGGCGGCTATGGCTAATTTGGTAGAGCGAGTTGTCCACTAATTGTCGGGTTGGCGGTTCATTTTTCAGCCCACATGACTCCACATGCCAAAGTGTCCTTGGGAAAGACACGGAGCCCCAAGTTGCTCCTGATGGCAAGTTAGCACCTTGCATGGCAGCTCTGCTACCATTGGTGTGTGAGTGTGTGTGTGAATGGGTGAATGAGACAGTGTAAAGCGCTTTAGATAAAAGCGCTATATAAGTGCACCATTTATGTTTTCTCCCAGGATTTCCTGATACTTCAATGAATCCATCTTGCCTTCCACACACTGCAGGTTTCCAGTGCCAGAGGGTGCAAAGCATCCCCAGAGCATCAGGCAGTGTTCTTTCTTCATTGTTCTTCCTCTAGACATATTGCATATCCATCATGCCAAAAATTTCCAAAAATTTTTTGTTTCTTCGCTCCACGGAACAGAATCCCAAAACTTATGTGGCTTATTTATATGGTTTTGAGCTGACTTTTCTTGTGCTTTTGGGTCAGTAGTGGTGTACGTCTTGGAGTTCTGGCATGGAAACCTTCTGCATTTAGTACGCACCTTACTGTGTTCACTGAAACCTCAATGCCTATTGCCACCAAGACTTGCTGCAGGTCTTTTGCAGTCACTCAACAGTTTTTCACAACTTGCCTTCTCAGAAATCTGGTTGCAGCTGTTGACAGGTTCCTTTTACTGCCCCGTCCAGGTAGTGTACACTCAACTAACCCCTAGCCAGTTCAGGTATTTCATGTGCCCTTGATTATTTGCATCAGGTGTGCTTGAGACAACACTTGTTTTGCATATTTGTGCTGTTATGAGGGATTCTATTCAGGAGGTTGAATAATTTAGATGCTGGAGAAGTCATTATAAGTTGAATTTTCAGTTCAATTTGAGGAAACCACTTGAAGTATTTTTGTGTTGAACTATTTCAATTGCTTTTGTTTGATTTGTTCATTGCAAACATCTGAAATTTTGACAATAAACCTGATTTGCAATGGGGGTTCAATAATTTTATATTATACAACTGTAATAAGAAGGTGTAACCATTGAAGAGCTTTGCCTAGCTATAAACTGCACGGCTCTAGCACTATACACTATTTGTCCCAAAGTTTGTGGACACCTAACCATCACACCCACATGTCCATTTTTAACTTCCTGTTCCCGATTTAGTCCCCCTTTGTGTTATAATAACCTCCACTCTCCTTGGAAGGGTTTACACTAGATTTTAGCATGGCTGTGGTTATTTGTTCATTCAGCCACAAGTACATTAGTTCTTCCATTCCAGCCTTGGCAAACCATAACTTCGTGTACTTCACATTGTGCACAGTGGCAGTGTCATGCTGGAACATGTTTGGGCCTCTTAGTTTCAGTTTGGGAAAGAACCACATATGGGCATGATTAAGGTTTCCACAAACCTTTGGCTATATAGTGTATCTAATAATTCACATATATATCATATATATTTCACAAAAATATTAATAATATGTAATATGATGCTCCAGTAACTGATATGAGAATTTTGGATTCTATCTCTAAGACACCAAATTGTGTACTAGTTTAGGGGTTGTCAACTAATGGACTACAGTTTGGAAGTGGACTGAGGAAGGTAATCCAGTGGATGAAACCAAGTTCTCAAAAAACACTGTAGCCGAAACGATAAAAACCTGAAAAAAACAAAACAGCCATAGTTCAATTACTCCAGGCAAGTTGAACTATTGCGGGTTCTGTAGCAGTTATGTTGCTGCATGTGGCCAATCACATGCATTAAATGATTTACCCCAAGCCAGGGTTATTCATAAAGAACAGTTTTCACAGACTTTCATTAAAATAAAATTCATTTACCCTCTCTGCACAGAGCAGTATGCATATAATTCTTCACTGTAAGTTCAAAACGGATCTGTTCATAGTCTGTGGCACTAACCCAAAAACATGCATACACAAATGTACATTTATGGCTGGGAAATTGAAGGGTATTATAGGCTCATATACAGTACATCATGGCATTATGAAACTGAAACTATACAAAAGGACTACATTCTGGTTGGTACCTTTACTATGGCCTTGTTCAGCCCTGGCATTCACATATGTCTCTTGATGTTGTCGGGGATGTACATACACATTCACAACAATCTCTGACCACCTCCAAAATTAGTTTGAGTGATCAGATCAAACGGAGGTCTGTTCAAACCTGAATTTAATGCTGTCAACTTGTAATAGGCTTAAACAAGACAGATGTTAAAACCACATCTGAACTGATTTCATGCATGATCCCACCATACACAAAACGCTTTGATACCAGAACTGCTTTAACTGCAGCCTCAATTCATGGATTCAAGGGTTGCAACAGACTACAGCACAAGGTTTGTGGATAAATATCCAGGATATTTATTCTGTTTACAATATGACAAAGCCTAGGAATTTGGCCCATCTTTTGGGTAAGGTTAGGGCCAAATAAGACTTTGTGGGTGAGCTCATAAAAGTGAGATCAAAAGGCTTCAGGTGTGAATATAATAAATAATAGTTATTCAAAATGTAACGTCTTTCATGTGTGACTGCTCAGAAGACAGATAGAACAGACTCAGTTGGTGATCTTTAGCTTGACTTTGAAATTTCCTTTGACTTGCCAGGCATTACTGTTACCATATGATTCATGTAGTACATCAAACAGCTGTGTTTAGTGGCATGCTGCGGTAAGCAAACACCAACACACAACTGCCCTTACACAGTGTTGGTTTATAGGCAAAACAAAGGAATTTAAAATACTATGCAATATTTAAAGGAATTGTTCATGTGAAAGCACTAATGCTAGCCATTAAATAAAAATTACATAAAATCCCTTACATTCATTATTGACCATAGCTGTCAGATATCAAGTGGACAGATGGATACACATGCATTTTAATGAAGGCTTATGGATATGTAAGAAATTACAGTATCTGGACAAAAATTGGCTGATGAGTTTGTGGGAAGACCCACACAACTGCAACTACTCCCACAACAGGATGCTGAATAAGCTGCAACACCAAATTTCTAAATAATATTTTTTTTCCAACATGGTTGAAATCAATATGGTGTTTCAGACTGCAGATCCTGCACTCACAGGATGTTTTTTTTTTTTTTTTTTTTAATGTTTTCTGCACTATTCTATGTAAACTCTAGAAACTGTTGTATGTAAAAATCCCAGGACATCAGCAGTTTCGGCAATACTCAAACCAGCCTATCTGGCACCAACCATACCATGGTTAAAGTCACAAAGATCATACTTTCCCCGCTTTTGATGTTTGATGTCAACATGAACTGAAGCTCTTCACCTGTATTTGAAAGGATTTTTTTTTTCATTGTGCTGCTGCAATATGATTGGCTGATTAGATAACTGCATAAATGATCAGATCTACTGGTGTTCCGTATAAAGGGGATGGTGAGTGTATAAACTATTTTTTGCAATATAAATATATATTTCATATAAAATATTTTTTAAATTTCCTACCTTGCCTCATGAGTGCTGCAATTCCAAACCACAAACTATTTAATAACGTGAAGTTGTTTTCCATCACATCTGATGAAGGATTGCAAGGATGGGGGTTATACCATTCATATGGTGTGAACCTGTATGGAGTTTGAAAAAGAGAATCATACACACACACACACACACACACACACACACACACACACACACACACACACACACACACAATACAAGTAATTACATTTTCAAAGTAGAGGAATCACATTTTCAAAGTAGAGGAATCACACACTTCATCATTATGGGATCTAATTTTCTGAACTGTCTGGTGCAAAAAGAAGGTAAAAAAAAGAGTAAAGGTAGTTTCATAGACAGATTAATTCACATGTATTATTATGAAACTGTGCGTGATAGAGATGAGTGTTATAAATGTGAGTTTTCAATACACACATCCTGAAATCACACTTTTTAAATAAGTGCTCAAACTCAATCTTGAATGTCCAGTAACAGCATATGAGCCTCAATATAATTTTAAGCAAATATAGACATAAACACACATGCCGATATTAACTTATGAGAACATTAGATGTTCATTAGAAATACAGAACAAGCTACACAGGTAATTCAATATGTTGAATTAAAACCCAGAGTGTTGACTTAACACTTTCAGAGTTAATTTGTGCCCAATTGGACATATTAACAATGTAGAGTGTTAATTCAACGCTGGGGATTTTTATGTGTCTTGTAATTACATTTGTATTTCCAAATGTAAATTGTGTGTAGTCTTAAATTGGTTTCTTTATTCTATAAATTCTCTCTATAGCCATAGAAAGATGGATTTCTGTCAATTTTAAAACCAGGTTTTTGATGATAAAACAAAAAAGGTTTGCCCTCTCATAATAAAAAAGACAATACAATCATTTATCATAATGTTATTATAGATATTAATTTGTAGTAGCACTCTGAAATATAAAGGCTACATTGCCGAACAATCTACAGGATACACAAAAGATATTTTGACAACAGATCTAACTGGATTTTTAAAATAAATTTTAAACATTTTCAAATTAAAAAACCCTTTCAATGTGAAAAATGTACATGCTTTTGTATTAAACATCCAGATTTTGAGCGCTTTGAGATTTTGAGCACTTTGAGTGCTTTGAGAATAATAAAGGTATTATTATTATTATTATTATTATTATTATTATTATTATTATTATGTCCCTGATATGCTTCTAGGAATCAATTTCTCTGATTAAGCCTGGTCTTTGATTTTAAGTGTTTGGTGTCTAAAAAAAAGCCAAATTGCCAAAGCTAAGGTATGGTTGAATACAAATTTCCTAATATACCTAGCAATAATGAAAAGCATGCAGCTGACCCCCAAACATGCCAGCAGCACATACATCCAGATGTCTGATGTGAGAGGGTTGAGGAAAGAAAAAACTCCAGGGTTGGTGCCATTGGGTTTACGGTACAAGATACTAATCCCCAGGGTCATAAATGGCTTAGAGAAGTCTATGACTTTCTCTCGCACATAAGTGATGGTCAAAGGTGCCACGGCCAGATCAGCAACCTGAAGAGAAAATATACAGTCGGTTGATCATTTAGAGTAAGACAAATCCATGAATGCAAGTGACTGATGATCTGAACAGTGATAGGTGAGAATTTGGAAGCACTTCAAAATTTATGGAATTCAAGCACTAAGACCTGATAAAAAAAAAATTACGGTGAATCACAAGATTTTTTTTATAACTTTTGTCAACAGACAAGTCATCTCTTTAGTATTATGTGCTTCAATCTATTTATGGCAAGTTATGTAAGCAAGCTAAATTAATTGTCCAATTAGCCCGACCAAGAATATGTAGTTACTTAAATCCTGCACACTAATGCTCCAATCATGTTTTGAAACTATTTTATACTCTCTGCTTTATGCAGCAGGATTTTGTCATATGATGTCAAAGTAATAACAAAGAAGGATATATATCTTAGTTTATTTCAACCAATTACATAAAACTATTTCCACTGCAATGTCTAAATGAATATCTGAACTAAGCACAAATTCTACACCAGTCATAGGTCGGTCCTTGAAGGTAAAATGCTTTGGTAAATGAGACCTATTAGTGTGAGTGCCTCACATGGTCAATGAGCTCCCTGACCATTCCGTTCCATTCTCCCTTGTCATTCTGGGCACCGTACTTGCCATCTGACACCAGCTTGACTTCATAACTGAATCCCAGAATATTGGAGAGCTCCTTCAGTAGATCCAAACAGTAGCCTTCAAAGCGATCATTCCCATAAAGCACCTTATCAGACTTCTTATACATTACATATGGGTTCTCCTGCAAACACCCAACATATCCACCTTATTAAAATATATAAATTTCCTACAAAAAGACATTAAAATCCTTACAAAATAATCCTTACCAAAATTGTGGTAACAATTAGTGTTCTGTTGACCAGAGAATCTGTGATGTTATTAGAGCTGTCCCTTTTTTCAGTCAAGTTCAGACCAGTGTATGATTTCCACACTCCAATCTATGAGTAATGCAAAATGAATACATCTCAGGAAGAAACATAGCCAACATATTATAGAATGGAAAAAATATGGGCATGTGAAGTACGTACGACAATAATAGAAGAATGACAATTTTATAGACAACAAAGGGGAATGTGGAAAGAAGACAACAAGAAGAAGGTGTGCCATCTAAAGGATTGTCACTGAGGATTGAACTACGATATACAGTGTGCGTGTGTGTGTTTATATTTACATACACATAGATGCAATCAAAATGATTGAACCTCTATTACAAATCAGGTTTTTATTGTCAAAATGTACTGACTTTCGGTTGTTTTCAATGAACAAATCAAACAAAAGCAATTGAAATAGTTCAACACAACGCATAGTGAAGCTTGGGCACCACTGGACCTTCCAGCAGGAAAATGATCCCAAGCATACCTCAAATTACACCAAAGCTTGGTTACAGAAGAAGTCCTGGAAGATTCTACAGGGCCATCACAGTCACCTGACGTGAACCCCATAGAAAATCTCTGGTGCAGCATGCAAGAATATTATTGCACTGAAATGCCATTTCTCATGAGGAATGAACTAAGAACTTTTTTGAATTTCATGGTTTTCTGAATAAATTTGTCATAAAATGTGATCAGATCTTCATCTAAGTCAGGGGTTTTGACAAAAATAATAACACAAAATAAATTCTGATCCCATATGTTTTTATTGAACACACTCATTCAACATTCAAAATGGCAGTGGAAAAAGAAAGTGAACCCTTAGAATTAATAACTGGTTGCCCACTTCTTGGTAGAGTAGCAACAGTCCCAAAGTGTCTCCATTTGTGGAATATTTGCCTAACTGTAGACTGGTGAATTTCTCAAGTCTTTGAAATCACTTTGTAACCCTTTCCAGCTTTATATAAATCAACAATTCTTGATTGTAGATCCTCTGAACGCTCTTTTTGGCGAGGCATGGCTCAAATAAGTGTGTGTTTCTTGTGCAGAGCAAACTCCAAAAATTTGAGGGTTTTTTATCAGTCAAAGTAGCTCCAAACTCATTTTCTTAACCAGACTCCACGTGTGCTAAAACCTGACTCCAGTTAGGTTGGAGTCATTAACTCAAGGGTTAACATACTTTTTCCACAAGCACTATGAGGTTTTTTTGGTTGTTCTCAATAAAGACATGAAATATCAGAATTTTTTTTGTGTTATTATTTTAGACACATAATTTTTGTTAATACAGATTTATGCAGAAAACCATGAAATTCCAAAAGGTTTACATACTTTTTCTTGCCACTGTATATGTGTGTGTGTGTGTGTGTGTGTGTGTGTATATATATATATATATATATATAAAATATCCTCTCCGGGAACCGTCACCTTATCGTGGTGGAGAGGTTTGTGTGT
>JAOUWY010000011.1:9722090-9734294 GCA_025728095.1 Prietella phreatophila
GCTGTGAACAAACAGATCTAATCATAGCATTAGTTGAATGACAAATGATTAGATTAGACAGCTCCTTTAATTCCACCTAGCTTGGGCCCTCGCTTTTGATGTTTTGGATTCACATTTTTTGGATTTACTTAATTTGCAGAGTGCCCGATGCTTCCTGGGATAGGCTCCAGGTTCCCCGCTACTCTGAAGAAGGAATAAGCGGTTGAAGATGGATGGATGGATGGATGGATGGACAACTGACAACTAACTGACAGATATTAAGATGAGCTAAACGGACCACTTTTCACTGAGAGGTGGAGGATGTCGCCATCTAGTGAACATTTATTTACAATACGGACGTGTATTTTTCACACAGTTCAGTGTAATGTACTCTTATAAATATACATATTTCTTGTATTAATATGGATTTCTCTAAAACTGGTGATCAGTGGTACTAGAAACATCTGACGTACCTGATTTTACTCATCGGTTTATTACCATGTTTAGTAAGGGTGTGTGAAAAGGGTAGCTAACTACATAAACTAAAATGTAACTAGAAAAGACCTGCCAGACACAATGTGGAGGACCCCTCCTGAAACATCCTACATGCTCTAACATCAGAACTGGTAATCATCAACCCAAACTTTAGCAAGTTGCTTGTCCTACAGACAAATTCATCCGAGACTAGACTGTGGCAGTGATGACTCAGGAGGTAAGGAACACCTGGCCACCCATCCAGTATACTGTGTAGGCAAAATACACATCACTTGAAGTTTGTTATCTGTAAATTCCTACTCCTATCAGGTCAAGGACATTTATTTATATCATTTGTTGTTTCAATAATAATTTGTTAAATTACACGAGCAAATGACATTACCAAATGTTATTATATCCAAAAGCAGCAGAGAAACAGTTCATTCTGATTGGAGCATTCACCATGAACTGAATCCAAATTTAACCACAGGAAGGGCTATTGAAATTGAACTTGAAAAAAGAACTCTGCTTCAAGTACAAGGGTTCAAATAGAATCAATGTTAAACTGACTTTGGTTTTTCTACCATCACAAGCTTTCCTTTTTAATCTAAGAACTTCTTTATTCATTTATAGGGTTTTTTTCATCCTTGTATCCTTCTGCTTAAAGCCATACAGTCCTTTTTGCCTTTTTACATTTAAGTGGCCGTATTGTATTACTTTAATTCTTGTGTCAATACGTTTTAAATAAATTGTTTTTCTATTTCTCTTCCTCTTTAGCTCAGGCCATTTTGCTGAGGCTGCCTGCTATCCATAAGCAGGCCCACGGTATTCATTAATATTAATTTATTGACACACATAGATTACAAAATACAGCTGCTACTTTCTGAGCATACTTATAAACGTGTCACACACAACACTACGCAAATATGAACATCTAACACAAAGCACTATGAAAAAGAAGCTGTTAATTGCATTTTAACTGAAGTTTTAAGAGAAATATGTTTCACTGCATATAGTTGCAATCGGCCTATCATACTACTGAAACTAAAATTTCACCTTGTTGAATAGGTCAATGATATATGTTTCTTTCTTCTTTCTTTCTTCCTCTCCCTCTCTCTCTTTCTTTTATTAATCAGGCAGGTAGTTTTTTTCTGAGCATTCAACAATAATGAACTTTATACTCAAGTAATCGATATTAAAATGCCAATATAAATAAAGAACTTTTATTTAAGAAGCGCAATAATAATAGTTCACAAAACTATGAGCATACATTTTCAAAAATGCACAATGTAAAAGTTGAGGAATATTTACAGTTATTTTTGTTTTTTTACAACACGTCAGCCAAAAAGTTTCATAACCACATGTACAGTAAGTGATTGCATTTCACAACGTCCACATTAATTTTAAAAATATAACTTATCTTTCAGTAATATGCTATATCCACCATCATCCAAAGAACCATTGTATAAAATACAACAAAAGGTCCAAATTCATCAAAGCCTTATATTTCACATAATTTAATTAAAACTCACTGCTTTCAAACTGTTCAAGTGTAGTTCACTAGATTACAGGTGTGATTTGGTGATGTTATATCATACAGTGTGTCAGTGTTAACTTTGAGTGGGTATGTAAGTCAGTAGTATATCATATAGAGGAGAAACTGTGATGAGTACCTTGAACCAAAAGCACTCACATTATTGCAGTGTGCAGGGCTAAAAAGTCAGGGCATTACACCTTCCCAAAACAACTGTGATACAAAATTCAAGTACACCAGGATCCATAATAATAATTTAAAATGTCCCTTCAGTGAATAGGGCATGGTAATACTGGACTGGAGGGTATACTGTAAAACCAATAGGAAAGGAAAGAACAAGGATGTTGCTGGGAAATGCTAAATAGTAAACAGTGACTTTCAGTTGACAAAATTCTGGACAAAATATTGGTCTGTGTGGTCTGTGTGGTGTTGTTGAGTATAATAAGGCATGAGTTTAGCCACGGGTCCCTGGACATCACGAACACACACAGCCCTTGATTATAGAACAGCGGCCAAAAGCTATAAAAACAGGACAGCCCCACGTTCCTAGCATTTTTACAAAAATAATTCTTTTGGCAACAAGTTTTGGAAAGGAAGTGTAGCTGCCTACAGGATATGAGTGCACATCATGCAGCATGTCAGTGTGTGTAAGATCTATAGACATGTGATTGTGCAGTAGGTCCCCCATGAAAGTTTACATGAAGTCCATGTCAATGTGCGATCCTATCCAGATGTTTTTCAGCAACTTAAGTCAGTTCACACAGTCCCAATGCACTGTAATGCCATTACATCCAAATAAGGTGTGCAGGGACTTGAAGACCCATTGATACTGACCCATATTGCTTCTTTTAACTTACTGTCAAATGTATATACACCCGCAACAGAGTTTCCTTTGACTAACAGTAAGCTTAATCTATGGATAGAAAACTGGCTCAAATGTCTCTATGCACCTATGTTTTCAATCTCTTGTACTTTTACCATTGACTTCAGAAGATATCAGTGCCACAGCCACTGTTAAAATCATCTCTGCGAACCCAGATAACCTCTACCTCCCTCTGAGCTACATTGCCCTCTACAGCACACTGCTTGCGTAGCGGGGTCAACCTTAGTTGGCCAAGGGATTGTTCTGGGAGCTTGTTCTCTGAACCTCTGTTGGGAGTACTGTCTTCCTCCTTTTTGTCCTCCTCCTTCTGCTCCTCCTCTACTTCAGCAATAAGAGCTTCAAAAGACTCTTCCAGGCTGGGCTCAGCTGAGGAGCCCTTAACAGACTCACAGTATTCATCATCATCACTGAGGATGTCTGTCTCTTTTACATCCGTCTGTCTGTCATACAACTGCAAGTCCAACTGTTCTTCCACCCAGTGGCTGGTGTCTCCATCAGTCTGTTGAATATTCTGGTATGGCAAGGGATGATGTCTTTGAGGAAAATCTGAGCAGTCTTGGCTTGAGCAGTTGTCAAAGACAATGTCTGTGTTGATGGTGAAGCGGTTGCGTACAAGCCTTTTTCGTCCGAGGCTTCCAGGTGGAGCTGAAACTGAAAGAAGAAGTTAAATACTGTCAGACAGTTGTGCATTCTTAGATTGATAAGTAGATGTTGGTAAGTTTCTTGGATTGATGAGTAGATGCCAGGCAGGTTTTACACATGAAGAAAGGAGATGGAGGTTTACCTGCTCTGTTCATGGGCCTGACTCCTTTCAGTGCAAAAAAGCGTTTCCCTCCAAATGGAATGTACTGCTGATTAAGAGGCAGACTTTCTGTCTTTAACAACTGCCGACGCTGTTTGTCCCTTAAGACAGAGTGCACTGTTTTCAAGAAGTCCCTCTTACTCTCAGATGAGCTAGAAAAGAAAATAGAAGGTGTCAATAAATGTTTGTTTTTGTATAGATGTCATAGCTGGTGTTAAAGTCTTGAGATATGTAATAATCTATAATGATAATGCGTCTTTATTTGTCACATATACATTATAGCACAATGAAATTCTTTGCATATCCCAGCATGTTAGGAATTTGGGGTCAGAGCGCAGGGACAGCCATGATACATCACCCCTGGAGTAGAGAGGGTTAAGGGCCTTACTTAAGGGCTCAAGTGTGGCAGTGCTGGGGTTTGAATCCACGACCTTCTGAACAAAAACCCAGAGCCTTAACCGTCAAGCCACCACTGCCCCATGTAGCCCATAATGATAATATCATGCAAGTATATGGGAACAGTGTGCCTTAATTTTATGGTCAAGATTTACTCATTATTACAGATGAATTAACTATTAAGATTAAGAACTATGCACAATTAATAGATATTTCTGGGAAAAAAACATGTCTTTCACTGTAATAAAATATGTCTTTCAAAGATAAAAAGACATAACTCTTAAGTTTCTGTTTTTTGGCATCCATATCAGATTATGTGCTGTCTTAAAATGTCTTAAGGAAGATAATTTTGGATTGTTGTGTAACCAAGTGCAACACCTACATCAATGGTCATAAGAAGAACTAATGAACACATAAAAAAGTGGGTCTGGGGATGATTCTTTCTAGATTCATGACAGTGACAGTCATATCAGGTGATTACTCAGAGTAAAATGCATTCGTTGATATTGGATTTTAGCCCTCCCATCTAATATCATGCCAAGCTGTCACTACAAGTATTATTAATAATCTAATAACCATGTAATAGTAAACCCATATATGAGGTCTCATGGTTGAGGACTTACCTACAGCACAGATGAAAAGTCCTCTCTGGCCTCCCTTCAGATTCGGATCGTGTGTGAACTATCTCACACACTGCCGTTCCATCTGAATCTTGACAAACATAGACAAATACTTACATTTGTTTATCGACTTCAATGGATTTTCTACTTTAAACACAGACACACCACATGTACATCGCAGGCATCATTTGTTAAAAAGTAAGAGACTTTGTAGCTAATTTTGTAAACTGCAGGGACTCGAGAGATACTGAAATACATTCTCAGGCTACTGAACTTCAGTGCAATAAGTTAAAAGTTAAAAGGTAATGCCTGGAGCCAACACTTTCCCATTTACTGAGAAGCATGCACTGTAATCCTTTCACAACTTTGTACAAATGAAGTACATGGGATATTTACCATCTTCTGTAAAGAAGGAGTGAATGTAAAGGCAACTGGGTGCCTAATATAATGTGTTATATCTTTAGTTAATATAACTAAACATATATAACATATATAATATGCTACATATTTAGTAAACGGGATGGAATGGTTCGCTATATGCCTCTAATTACACAGAGGATTTGTGGAATCTTCAAATGGAAAATGGTCAAACATGGTTTGCAAGCATGATTAATGGCCATATCTCTCAGATACAGTGGTTGACGTGCTTGTGTTTTGTGTGTCAAGCTCATATAGCGTCTTCATTTAACATCAAACTGTCAGAATTATTTATTTTCCAAGCAATTTTTCAAGTAACAACTTTACTAGGAGTCAGTAAATATGGAAGTAGTGGAATGGAAGAAACTGAGTGGAGAGACTCACTAGTAGCATTGCGGACTTGGAGAGCATCTGAAGGAATCATGTGCCTGAATCTAAATGGGTCTCTCTCATCAGAAACAAAGCCTCTGTGAGACGTTCCCTACAATAAGAGAAAGAAAAAGAAGAACGAGAGAAATAAGAAGAAATTATTGTAACCACTTATGAAAGACAGTGGCAAAACAATTCATAGAGTCCCTGCATCAGACTTTTTGATCCAGTAAAAATTATTTGCACCCTTCAAGAGAACAAGCAAAAACTATTGTATTAAATAAACACTGTATTGCAATTATAAAATGTTTTGATTGTTTGTATATAGTTGTACTTCCCTACATATTTTAAATTGAAACAGTATCACCCAAAGTATGTTTTTGTTTTTTTTTAATTATAAATGTTTTCACATTTTAATAAAGAGTGCCAAAGTGTGCAGTTAGTAAGGTCAGGGTCAGTCCTGGGTGTCTCTAGCTGTTTTGACAACTAATGAGAACTAATGTTTCACACAATGTAAAGAGCTTTTATTCTCTGACATTTTTATTGCACAGGTACACAAAAAAGGGCACAAAGAGAAAACCATAGATGCATTAACAGTAATCATACTGTCAGGACCAGACTTGTACTGCCCACGCTGTAGTTCTCTTAATGCATAATAAAAGAAAAAGGGGGCAACAAAAGCACTCACAATTTTCTTCTTCTGCTTGGAGCAATCTTTGTACACAAAAACGATGGCTGTCTTGAAAACTGAAAAGGAAAGGCAGAGAGAAAAGCATTAGACCCAGGAATTCAAAAGGCATGTCAGATTTTAATAGAATTCTTCAGCACAGATGGTTGACTAAATGGCACTTGGGGCTCCAAGTTCTTTTTGTTACCATCCTTTTAGTTTAGCATGTAAAGGGGAAGTCATCCCCAATATGATGACCCAGGATAATGAGTAACCCACATCCGTGCGCAAACCAACTTTAATACCATCTGGCTATTTCTGTTTCTTTCTTTTTAAATTTCCTTATCTGCAAAAAAATTGTAAAGGCTAATAGAAGCATTATAAATGTGTATAGTACCGTTTGTGTTTTCCGATGCAGCCCTGGGCAGTAGTGTATGGTAACACAGTAGAAATACTTTGCTACAGTGCTTATATACCCCTCTGTTTTGAGAATTATCCCACTATGAAGTTTCTGTTGACCTTAACTTTAACTTCAGTACATACTCAAAATCAAATGGCAATTTTAACTTCTTTACTTTTTCCTTTGTATTTTCCCCAGTCCATGTACATCAATTAGGCTACAGCAATGTCTGTATTGTTTACATCCACAAAACCTTAAGGACCCAGACTAACAGAACAGTAAATTGATGCTAGCTAACAGATGATAATGTTCAATTTGTTAATAGATAGCTACCAAATCCAAATAACTACTAATATGATCAATGAAAAGGCCATTTTTCTTTTGTTTTTCTAGAAAGAAATCTATGTGATTGTTGAAGCTAAAATGGACCATACATACAAATAATTCTGTTAACATGCTTGTTTGATGTACATGTGTTTATATTTTAATGTATGTATATTTTACACTAAATTAAATTAGTTAACTAACTAATAATTACAAACTGATGTTTCAGTTCATGTTAGTCACCTAGCTAGCTAAAGTGTTGGTAAGGTAGCTAACATTAATGCTAGGCAAATGCTGTAATTACATAATGTAATTTCTTAACTATTCAGGTAAATGTACATCCATATGGGTAACACTAAATTAATACTAAATTAACACTAATCCCCCAGCTGTCAAAAGGACAACATCTCTATGCTCAGAAAGTGTCTTTATGCAGTGGAATATCCTGTGATCATGTCCAGCAGCCAGTAAAATTATTCTGACGAAAGAAGCTGTGACAAAAGAAATATAGGTCATTGGTGTTCTTTAAAACTTACTACTTCATGGGTTGCTTTAACCTTTACACAAGTCATTTTCCATAAAGGTATCTTTGCTTTTACTTAAATCTGACTGATGGGTCCTTTACACAACACTGGCCATGGAATGGTAAGTGCAGAGATCAGGTAATGAATAAGAAAAAAGATGCTGTTCCCGGAAGCAGTATACCACTTTTTACATTCTCCCTTCAAAACACACATAAGCATCAATACACACAGATGCACACTTACCAAATGCAGCAAGCTCTGGGTCTTTCTTTCCCTTCATCAGAGATGATGGAGGATTGATCCAAACCACAGTGGCATGCAGTAATAAGTCACCCATAGATAAATCAGCCACCTAACACACATTGCAAAAATTTGTTATAATATTGGGAATGAAGTCAAAAGGTTGAAGTGTAAGAAGCACTCTGCACTTACTACATAGGAATTTGTAAGCAAGAACTATTAGTTTAGCACAAAATTGTGTATAAAAATATGTCTGCCATTATTAGATGAACTTTTAAACAAATTTCAGCAGCTAACTTACGTCTTTCTTGTCTGTACTCTGATCATTAATGAGCTGGTCAAACACAGCTCCATACTCCTCATGGATCTTCTGCATCTCATTGATGTGACTGGCCACTTTATTCATTGCGTTAATAGCAACTGTACATGATGAAAAACAAAGGCAATAAAGTCAGACTACAAAAGAATACACACTGCTACATATATACTGAGAAGCCAAGCGATATTCCAAAAGTGACAGAACATATTATAGATATTTTATAAAAATGATAGATTATTGAGTAGTTGGACAATGATGATTTTAGTAGTCTTGCCCACCATCACACTGGATTTTTCATTTAGAACAATGACTGTGAGTGAAGTGTAGATTGGCAACCTAAATTGAATTATTTACATCTAAATAACTGGCTAAACAAATAGTATAATTTTTTTTGGTCCAGTATTGTGTCCTTGCATCTTGGTTAACAAAATATACAAATAATTGATTTTAGAAGTGGTTAGTGAAACCATTTGCTGTTTCAAAGAAAAAAAACAACAACAACCTGTTATTGAGCAATCACTTACAGACTGCACTGTAATTTAGACTGTAAAACGTAAAGCATGGTCCTTTATGTACTTACCATTAAGATGGTAGTGCTCCTCACTATCAGGGTCAGTGAGACAGTACAGCTCTTTGAGCAGCAGAGGGTATTTCAGTACCCTTTGGATTGGCTTGATCAGGTAGGACTCCAGAGTGGATGAGTGTTGCTGCCTCGGGTTCCTCTTGGCAAGAAATGCTTTAAATTCAGGGTCTGTTTTAGCTATATTCACCCAGATAGAGGGGAAAATGGCTTTTAGACAATTTAGAAGCAAGGGGACAGACATGAAAACCTTCATCTAAGTAGCCAAGAATAGTAAGGAAGACAAAGGAAGTATTATATCTTAGTATAAAACACATATATGATATTTGAAGAATTATATAGCAATCTTTAATCATTATTATTATTTATTATTTATTATTATTATAGTTATTGCTGTGTTTCTTTGACATATGCACTGGCATACTTATGTTCACAGTTCACCAATACAGCAAATATTTTAAGGTACTGTACTTAATGCTTCCTGTTCATAATATAATATCCATATCCTTCAAGGTTTAAGGCACCAGTGTTTCTAACAGCACATGGGGTCATTCCATGAAGTAAAAGTTCATTTTATATTTTTGTTGTCTTTAACTAATTAATGAAATAGTATTTTATATGGTTTTGGGATGGTCACCATAAACCTCCAAAGTATAGATAGTCATAGTTGCTGATCTAAATGATGGGGGAGCAAACTCAGCCATGTTTCCTTTCCAGAGAGCTTGACCGATTATTCTCACTTGGCCTCTAGGCCAAGGTTTTAATTAATGTAAAAGCAGCCCGGTTTTCTGGCACAGTGATCTAAGGCCTAAAAGGGAAATGAGGGTTAGTGTTGACTGGGTTTACCTTTAGTGAGGACTTTAGGGACTTTTGTATGGCTGGCACAGAAAGCACTGTAAATTTTGAAGCGGTCTGCATAGTAGAGGAAAGAGCCTCCAAGAGAGAACAACACTTTCTGTGGAGAAGAAGAGAAAGAGAATTTACTATAACACTGGACGTTTATTGAACTGAAGTTATCTACAGACCATAGCCATTCCAATGGAAACAATTTAATGGTTTGACAATAGCACCTTGAACTGAGCCACTCTCTCAAGCTTGTCTAAATCTGGAACCAATCTTGTTCCATCTTCCAGGGTCTTGAGAAACTCCACTTGAAACTCAACCATCTCTGGCAAGTTCCCAAAAAGCACGTCCAGCTATAAACACACACAGACAACACATCAGCATCCAGCCCTTTCTACCAGTGCATCTATAGCATCAAACAGCACACTGTGTTTTAATCAAGTCACCAAGTATTTTATATTTGCCTCTGTATATAAAAAAAAAAATTACATTCTGTTTGACAACATACTGTACTGTACTGAACATGACATTTCATTTAATTACTCATCATATTTTAGAAATGACTCAGAGGCACATCACATGATTTCTATACAGAACTTGGTCCTAGGTCAGTTTTGGCACTTACCTCATCCTGTGACAGGAACTTTTCTTTCTGCAGAGGAGTCAGGTATCTCTCTATCAGAAAATGTAGGTCCTATGAGTAAATGATAAATGATAAATTGAGAAAGCATAAGAGAGACATTTTGGCTTTATTAGCTTTTTCAGATGGTAAGAGAAATAACTAGAATGTAGTTGTTTTTGAATGAACAAACCAGGGAGCTCTACAAGAGTTATTCATACTTCCTTATTCTTCAGATTCAATAAATGTAGTTTTCTGACATGACAGATGGATCCACAATATGTAGATGTGTCACACACATCAAGAGAGTAAACATTCAACTATTCAACTAGTTTAGCTGCTTTAGGATTACATTGTTATCTCCAGCAGGGTCTGACCTTCACATAGGTGCACTCTGTGTCCACCAGTTCACTTATAACCTTGCGCAGTTTGTCAGCATCGGAGAGCTGGCGCTGGGTGGAAGGTACAGGCACGGGAGAGATAGGGCTGGGTTCACACGAGGAGGAGGGGGACGAGGAAGAGGATGCAACAGGCTCCGCAGGATTCATATCATGAAGGCTGCGGCAGAATGCAGTCATTTGCTCTGTACTCTGAAGAGAAAAAAACAAGAGAAAGACCCCAATTAGATACAGTGCATTAGATACAGGACCTTTCAGGTTCAGATTTCCTTCTTTTCAAGTTCACTCTTCACTTACTGGAGGAGGATATGTTTCAATTGATCAGATGCAAAAACCTAATCTATTTATTTGTAATTATAAGCACTAGATAACACAGAGAACCACCCTAATGGAGTCAATGTAAATACAAATGCTATTCTATCTTAAGGAACAAATACAACATATTAACATTCATAAGTTCGTATTAAGATATTTTTTGTATATTTGTTCATAAATATACACTCTACGACATTGTATATCCGAGGCAAAAGGTAAAAGTACAGGTAACAGTTTAGACATAACTAGTGAGCTTGGCATTATAACATAATTTGTTCTCAGTAAACCATTTTTGTGTTGATTTTGATGGTATGTTTTGAGTCATTGTCCTGCTGGAAGTTCCAACCATGGACCATTTTAAGCTTTCTGGCAGAGGCAGTCAGGTTTTCATTTAATATCTGTTGATATTTGATAGTCCATGATGTCAGGTATCCTAACAAAATGTCCAAGTCGTCTGGCAGAGGACCTAACATCTATTTTTCCTAATTTGGTCATTTTGCCAATTGCCACCCACTAGCTAATTCTCACCCACAGATCATACAGCAGCTACCAACCAGGAAGGGTGGGGAACTATGCTTCCTCTGAAATGTGAGGTCTGCCCTCTTCCGTATACATGAGCACAGAGTTCACAAACTGGTTCGTGTCACTCTGACAGGGGAGAGAGTTATGCCATCTCTCCTACCCAGAGAGCACAGATAAACATTTGCACTCTAGCAGAGGGAATATTTGTGACATTGTACAGTAGGGTGAACACATTACTTTTGTGCTATGTGGAGCCCACTGAGCAACTACCTTAACATTCAAATGGTGAACTCTACTAAATTACTTTATCCATGCCATGCTTCTTAAACACCACTGAATGTAATGAGAATGTGAGTCGTGCTAGTGCTTGACCATGCTTACATGCATGATTCTTATCAATGCATGAATTAAGGGGTATTTTTATAGTTCACTGGTAGCTGTGTACAAGTTACTGAATGTAGGTCAAAGACAAAAATGTGGACTAGCAGGATTGACTGGTTACAGTTTAGTTTTATAGACACACACACACACACACACACATACACACACACACACACACACACACACACAAATATATTGCTAACTCCAGTTAATTCTAGTGAATTATTTTTAAAGGAGAAAACTTCACTAACTAACTACCGTAATTTTCGAACTATTAAGCGCACCAGAATATAAGTTGCACCCACTAACTTTAAAAAGAAAAACAATTTTGTACATATATAGGCCGCACTTGTCTATAAGCCACAGGTGTCCATGTTGTAACATGAGATAAAAATGACTGATCTGAAGAATTTAGTGTGAGCGCATTTGATTTAATTCAGTTTCATTGGTCCACTGTCACAAGGCGTGACGTCAGGAAAGTAGGACGGATGCATTTGCAGGTAGAACGGTGACTTTATTTTGAACGATGAGAACAAAACAAAAAGGAAACAAGAAACAGGACTAAATCCAGAAACTAAGCTAAGCTAACTATGCTATG
>JAOUWY010000011.1:9811283-9823522 GCA_025728095.1 Prietella phreatophila
GTGTGTGTGAATGGGTGAATGAGACACAATGTAAAGCGCTTTGGATAAAAGCGCTATATAAGTGCACATTTACCATTCAACACTTCTGGCAGGACAGCCCGATTATACATGTTACAGGGACATACAATTCAATAGACTTGGTCCATGGGATAAACAGATTGTGTGTCCAGAGTATTTATGTTTTTGTTTAATCCATAGATAACCGGCAGACAAATAACTTAACCTAGTGTTTAGTGAGACGAAAAACATTACACAGCTCATTAAGTTATTCTATCACTTCATATGGAAGTTACCTCTCTTTATGATGGGTCTGATTTGTAGTGTACACTACATGAGTGCAGTGCACAGTGAGCGTAGTGCACAGTAAGTGGCGTACACTACACAAGTGTAGAGCACAGTGAGCAGCACACGTGTCGTGCACACTCCACGAGCGTAGTGCACAGTGAGCAGTACAGTCGTGTAGTGCACAGTGAGTAGTGTACACGAGTGTAGCGCACACCACGAGTGTAGAGCACAATGAGCATAGTGTACAACACACTACATGGGACTAGGGCGCACAGTGAGCATAGTGTACACCACACGAGCGTAGGGCACAGTACACGAGCGTAGGGCACAGTGAGAGATTGGACACAGCGTACACTACACCAGTGAAAAAACATAAGCCAGTTCCTCACAGCAGAATCGCCTGCACAGTACTGCATTAACACACCTGAAAATCATGAGGAGTTTTGATAACGATCAGTTAAATGTGATGAACTGAGGTCAGTGTAGTGCATGACTCGGCATTATGAAGACCTCTCGGCATTACGCGCTATAATCAGCAAAGGTCAACTCCCATTATTTACGCTGCATGACTTCAGATACTGTAGAACGTCTTTAGTTTGTCTAACACAACGTCATGCCATTTAACCGAATGATATATCGCGTGGACTTTACATTTACATCGATCAATACTCAGATGCAGTTGAATTTCTCAAACTGTCCGGAGCAATACTCGCTTCTGCAGCGTGCCCAGTTCCCAGATTACTAATGTTAGCTAAGTGTAAAACTGGCGTTAGCATTGCTGCTAACTTTGCTAAACAGAAGACTGCAGAAAAATATCATGATAAAACTCGACCTGCTGCTCAAAGTGAACGACACCAGTCACGTCGCCTATTCCTTTGAGGACGCAGACAGCTTTCATGGTGACGTTGCTTGACACGGCGCTGACTATGACAGTGAACTTAAACTCGTAACAGCGTGCAAGAACACTGAACACTACGGCCCCTACTATCTGTAAGTAACGGCAGGTTGTGCTGATTGGCCTAGCGAGTAGGCGTAGACGCACTGCTGATTGGCTGAGAGAGAAGGCGGAAACGTGTCACTGATTGCTTTAGCTAGTCGGCGGAGACACAATGTTGATTGGCTGAGAGAGAAGGCGGAAACGCATCGCTGATTGGCTTAGAGAGTAGACACAGCGGTAGAACAACGGTCAATCGGAGAGGTAGAGCGGAGACCGAACCGACCATTTTAATACCTGAATTGGCGTTATGTAATACAGTAAACTGTTCTACAATATTTTTGATGACCGACTAAAAACATTTCTTTTTTTTTTTACCTGGACGGTAAATAGGTGAGGCAAAGTGGGCATTATATATTTTATAACAGCATTATATGCTTTACGTCACCTAACAGTGGTTCACAAAATGGGGTCCATGTTTGTAATATAGGTCATATTGGTCACCTGAATTGAAACAATTTAACCCAAACCCCAGCAACGCCCCCAAAATACAAGTACTCCTATAAATGAACATCAACTCAACATAACATGTTCTGTTGGAAGATTCAGTGGGGAAAAGCCAGATAGCAATAATTAGACAAATATTAATGATATTTGGATTATGTTCATAAAATACATGAGTGCAGAGAGGGTTACTGAAGTTTACTGTCACATGGGGCCCTTCTCCAAAACGTGTCATTTAAAACCATGATCCAACTATGTTTAATTACAATTAATAATTAGAACTAATGTGTTATAGTTCAAACTACATCAATACTGCAGGCTGTAGAAATCTTTGATGTATTTCTTTAAAACACGTACGAGCTCCATTACATTTTGAGCATCTTTTTCCATAATTTTCTTTAACGTCTAATAACAACTGTACAGAATCTGCTTTCAATCTTAACCTTTTACAGTTGTGCCCTTTTTTGCACTTCAACTCCAATTTAAAAATAAAGTACAAGCAAACTAGGGCTGATCCAAAACAGCTTCCTAGTTAACAATATAAAAATAAGACAAGGGTCAGTAAAAGAAGGCTAATATTGCTTGCACAGATCCTGAGACTTGAACAAGTCATAGTGTGAATTCAGTTTTTTCATTTTGGTATGAAAATAGTTTATTAAAACTGAATCCCCCCATTGCTGAAATATTAAATGAGTTCACATCTGCACAAACTTAAAAATTATACAAACATCTCATCTCTGGTACAATGTAAACACTGTAGGTTAAAAACATTACAGCATAGGGGGCTTTGTCTTATTTTAGTCAAGGTTTCCATCGGTGACACTGAAAGAAGAATACTCAAAAAAACAAAAACAAAAAAAAAACCCCAACTCTACAAATATTATTCGAGTAATGTAAGCATATTTACAGCACTTATTTTCCATTTCTTTTTGTTTAAAAAGATTTTTTTTTCCTCCTACAATCTTACTCATGGGATAGTCCTGCACTGTCCATTCTAGCTTGGCCCTAGTCCCAACATTTCTGACTCAATTCATTAACTACCAAGAAGCCCTTTAGGATTTTTTTTTTTTTTTACATGGGCATGTTAGAGCAGGCAAACCACCAAAATGTGCAGTACAGGGATATGAAACACTGGCTTAGTACAACATTTAAATTCAATAATGGGACACTGATTCACAGCGCTCCGTGTTAGCCAGACATTTGATGTCAATTGCATTATAAGTCAATGAACTCGTTGAAGAAAGACCAGGCATTAAAATTCGAATTAAACCACAGACCTTAAGAATGAAGCAGGTTTCTGAACCATTTCTGCTCATTAACTTGTAGTGTCCAAGATTTGCATGGGTATGGATATAGAGTAAGTTTATTTTAAATCAGTGCACACGGCACTGGCCCAAACAGTGAGAATGATGCAGTCTTTGCCCCCCCCCCCCATCTTTAGATATAGGATCGTTTCCTTCACATCTAAGCCCATGCAACGTGATCATATCGGTCCAACTCTAGACTGTATTCCTATAAATTTTAGCAAAAGATCACACAAATACACGCTTCTGAATAAGATAAAAAAAAGGACACATGATTTAGAGTTCCAGTACAGTCTAGTGTGACCTAGGATTGATCAGCCTTCGTTTGTTCTGCAGGTTGGTTCTGATTTTCTGACTCTGCACTCCGTTCTTTGGAAGGAACTGGAGCTTCTGCCTTGGCATGAGGCATATCATTTGCAGAATCAATATGGCGTTCACGACTGCTTGAGTCTCTGAGCATCTCGTGTCCGTTAGGCTCAAGTCTATCAAGTCTGTCGTCCCTGTCCCAGCGGGTGCTTCGCTCTCTGTCTCTGCGTTTACCTCGTTCTTCCTCTCTCCCTTGCTCCCTCTCCCTTTCTCGTTCTCCATCAGGACTTCTCCAGTCTCTACGTGGCCCTGCTCTCTCCCAGCCTCCCCTCGACTCTGGCTCTTCATGCCATCCCCCAAAGCGCTCGCGACCTTCGGACCGTTCACCCCCAAACTGCCTGCGCCCTCCATAGCGCTCCTGCTCTCTGTTCCGCTCTCCCCTGAACGGAGGGCCTGGAGGCGGAAAAGGGCCTCGGATGGCATGTGATGGAGGAGGCGGCATGCCAAAACTCCCTGGTGGAGGCTCACGATGCATCATCTGTGGTGGGCCCCTGGGCGGCATCATCTGGGGGGGCATGGGGGGCATGCCAGGCCGTGGGGGAGGCATTGGGAAGCGCTGAAGGTGAGGTGGTAGGGGCATTCCTGGGGGGCGCTGAAGTGGCATCGCTCCTGGTCTTGTACCTAAAAGCCCTGGTGGATTTTGCATGTTCATTCCAGGTGGAGGTCCTGGTGGAACCTGGTTACCTGGTGGGATTAAAGAAAAGAAGAAAAAAAAATGATATATGCTAACATTTATGAGAAATAGGACCAGGTTTACTGCTTTTCTCTTAAAAACTACTATTGACCATCATGAATAGTCCAACCCAAGTTCTTATAAACACACACACCTGGACCAGTGTTGAAACCATCTATACCTTCCCTATTGATCCTGGAGGCCATTCCCACTGGATCACCAGACAAATCCTCAACTGCGCTGCCAACTTCAAAAAACACACAACCAAGAAATTACTTATGTTAATAATTATTGAAAGCAGAGACAGAGCCATACTATCAGAAAAGACATACGTTTTGTTTAATTCAGAGGTTTATAAGGCTGAGGAAATAGGTACACAGTGTGTTTTCATCTTACCTGGTGGCATGACAATGCCTGCTGTGGGAAGAGGGGGTCCTGCAGTGCCAATAGGAGGCATGCCACCCGGAGGGAGAAATCCTGAAATTGTAGTCGAAGTTAAACATACTAGTAGATAAACAGACATTTACTATAGACAAACACACAATAATTCTTAATACACCAGTGAGAGCCTAAACGCTTCACTCCGATAACGTTAACAGCACAGACAACATGCATGTTCTAATGATAATGCAGTTAGGGTACCAGGGGGAATCTGCATGGGGTTAAAGCCAGGCCTCATAAAAGGTCCAGGTGGAAGTGGAACGCCTGGTGGAAATGATGGTGGTGGGATATTCATGGCAGCAGGAAAACCTGGGGGTGGAACTCCAACTGGCCCAGAAGGCCCTACTGGCTGGACAGGAGCAGCCTGGATCGAAATAATAAACAATGTTAAACTATATCCTAAAGTAAATTTAAACTTGGCTTAGATATCTACATCATCATATGAGTTTAAGCTTGACAACTGTGTTAAAATTGAATTACTTTAATAGAAAAGTGACATGGTACTGCTTTTTAAAACTTGTAGCCAACTACTGTAATTACACATTTTAAATCAAAGCACATATAACACGTTTCATTGACATTCACTAGACTATTCATGTAGTCATGTGAAAGCATATCAAGATATCAGAGTTCAATCAAATTATTGTTGAAATTACATTTGTGCAGTAATCAGATTACTTCGTATTACCTGCACAGGGATCAGTGCCGGGCTCTCGTCCATCTGACCCACGTCGCCTCTGCCATTTTGAGGTGCGTCTTCTGCATTCTCCAGTTCATTCTGCACCCCCTTCCACTCTGGAAGATATAAAACTAGCCAGTAAGCCATTAAGTCCCACTTCTAATAGGAAAAAAAAAAAAACACATTGTTGGTGCATTTTCTACTTGTACATTTCTAAATAAAAACAATTTTACAGTAAGCCAGACCAAGGCTTGAAATTGCGACCACTTTGGTCACATATGCAACCGAAATTTAATCTGTGCGACCTCAAAATATATTTGGGAGCATTTGTGCGAGTGTAAATAATTGTGGTGGGACTTGTTTTCATTTCTCTACAAAACATTTGCTAATTACTGCACAGTATGCGCCTACTGTGAGCTTTTACAGTGACCGGTCCACCGTTATATCCAACGTTACATAACCAATTAACCTTCAGCTTTACATTCTAAACTTTAATGCAGATTTTAGATTGGTTAATATTACTCCTTTTCACTGCGCTCTGTTGTCACATGACAGGGCGCTAACTAGCCCACAAAATGTAAAGAGTTGAAGACAGAAGATAGAATGAACACATCTCTTTTCTAAGTCGCCTACAGTTACAGATAATGTAACTCCTGGAGTTGGTGACGGTGATCGTGTGGTGAATGTAGATCCACCAGCAGAAAAGAAGTTTTCGAAGAGAGTGACTGAAAGACTTCAATTGGCTTCGCTATGAAAATGTCTCAATGCACTCCGTTCACTGTAAAGCCTGTGGGACAGAGGTTGCAGGTAACACAGCATTTGCCACTGAATCCACACATTTTAAGTGCGAGTGGTGGTTGAGTTGTGGCATTTTTAAATAAAATAATTTCTTATATATAAAAATATAAATTGTAGTTGTGGTGCTCCTTAACTTTTTGTGGGTGCTCCTAAATTTTTGCTGGTCCTCCTAACTTTTTAAACTTGGGAGCACCAGTGCTACCAAGTATAAAATTTCATTCCGAGCTCTGCAGAGTGGAATATACATCTGTACTGTATTTTAAAACAGCAACTCCAGCAAGTGCAAAACACATCTTTGCCTCACCTGACACAAGTGAGCCATCAGTGAATAACAGCGTTCTTACTCTGTAGGAAAGTTTTTGGTGATGGCTGCAGTGAAATTTCTCACTGTCTCAGATGAAAATTTGAAAAATCATTGCCATCTTAGTTCAGTCACTATTCTCCTTCACCACTGATTTAGATAACCATTACCATTATTAGCAGTACAAATTGCATAAACTACATGCCTAATCATAAAGAACAATGCAAACCAAGCAGATACATTTTCTTGCCTTGGGAATTACACTGATCCCAGCTGATGTGGCCTGATTATATACAGTGAGAGAAAGAAGTATTTGATCCCCTGCTAATTTTGTACGTTTGCCCACTGACAAAGAAATGATCAGTTTATCTTTGTTAAATATACGTGTGCAACAATTTTTGGCACTCCTATGAATTCATATGAGGAAAAATATATTCACACTGATATGAAAAATAATAATAATAATAAAAAAAATAGTACACCTGGGTGACTAGGAACAGGAAACTGTTCAACTGTGACTTCCTGGTCTACAAAGGTATAAATATGACACAGGCCAAATTCCCTTAGTCATTCCTAACAATGGGCAGACCCAAGGAATATAGCTGTGATGTACAGCAAAATGTTGAGTAATGGCTTGAGTGGCCAAAACATCTCCAAGGATCACAGCTGGAGAATTGCACAAATTTGTTGCATCTTGGGGACAGAAAGTCTCCAAAACTACAATCTGAAGTCACCTACATCACCACAAGTTGTTTGGAAGGGTTTCAAGAAAAAAAGCCTCTACTCTCATCCAAAAACAAACTCTGGTGTGTTCACTTTGCCAGACACTAACTGGAACTTCAGATAGGGATCGGGTTCTATGGTCAGATGAAACCAATAGAGCTTTTTGTCAATAAACACCAGAGGTGGTTTTGGCACACACAGAGAGATAGCCATATGTAAAAGTACCCCATGTCCACAATTAAATACGGTGGTGGCTCTTTAATGTTTTAGGGCTGTTTTTTGTCAGAGGACCTGGACATTTTGTTAGGATGCATGGCATCATGGACTATCAAATATCAACAGATATTAAATGAAAACCCAACTGCATCTGCCAGAAAGCTTATAATGGGCCATGGTTGGACAATGATCCAAAACAAATCAAAATCAACACAAAAATAGTTTACTGACCACAAAATCAAGGTCCTGACATGGTCATCCCAGTGTCCTGACTTGAACCCCATAGAAAACTTGTGGGGTGAACTGAAAAGGAGAGTCCACCAGCATGGACCTCAAATGTAAAAGATTTTGGAGATTCTGTATAGGGGAATATTCTCAAATCCCTTATGTATTCTCCAACCTTATCAGGAATTATAGGAGAAGAATCAGAGCCGTTATCTTAGAAAAGGGAGGTAGCACAAAGTATTGACTAAAAGGGTGCACACCTATATTTAATTATTTTTTGTTTTTGATAAACCTGTGTTTTGTTTGCAATTGTTTGATATCCATAGGGCAGAGTATTTTTGTATTTTTTAAACAAAAGATCAAAAGGTTAGACGATAAAGACAATTTTCACACCCTTCTCTGCTCATATTTACCAAGGGTGCTAATATTAATGGCAGGCACTGTATATTATTTATTTATTTCTATATAATTAAATACAATGCCTCCTTTGACATTTTCTAAACATCATTTCAGCACAAAAAGTGTTATTGGACATTGAATAACATTGTTTTCAAAGAACTGTGCTACATTGATGTCTATAAAATGAATATATTAATAGCTAAGCTATATGTATGTTATGTTAATTATCCAAAACTAACCATATGGAACTACAAAACATCTTGGGGCAGGTTTAAACCAGATATCCACCCCCCTAGCTACACCACTGACGAGGATAATGTATATTGAAATGAATGATGTTATAGGTTATAGTTATATATTTTAAATTCTGTTGGGACAGTATGGAAAATGCATTTCATCCATTATGCATTTCTTCAGCTGTGCAACTATACAGGGGTCTTTGTTGCCTTTTTTGGCTGCAGGACTGTAGGCAGGCCATGCTAGCACTCGCACTCTCTGCTTATGCAACCACGCGCTTGTAATCTGGGCAGAATGTAGTTTGACATTGTCCTGGCTTCTGCTTTGCGTAGTAAAGCCTTAACATACAGTGTGGATACGCTGTAGATGCAGCGGCTAAATAGTGTTTTCTTTACTCACCACGATTTGACCGATTGCTTGAAACTTTTAATTATATTGTGCGCTATAGAAGGTGAAATGCCCCAAATCCTACCAATTTGTCTTTAGAATGTTATTCTCAAAGTGTTGGATTATTAACTGACGCATTTGTTGACTGATTGGCAAGACCTGACCCATCCTTGCTCTTGAAGGACTAGGCCTTTTTTGGAGGCTACTTATATACTATGATTAGACGATTGCCTCACCTGTTTCACATCACCTTCTTATTTGTCACATCACTTAGTCCTAAATTGCTCCTGTCCTACTATTTTTGGAACATGTTGCATGCATCAATTTCAAAATAAATGTTTACCTTCAGAAAACTATGCAGTTGATGAGGTAAAACATCAAATACCATGCTTTGTACATTTTATTTTTTTTGTTGAAATACAAGTCAAATCTGTGGACACGAGCAAACAATCATTCCTCTTTGTTTTTAAAAAAAAAATTTATAGCATTTTCCATACTGTCCCAAGTGTCATCCAACTGCTTGAAAGGTTTGAGCACAAAATTAAACAAACTTGTTTGCAGCGCCCAGCTATGGCATTTTTCATCTTTGTCTGGCTATGAGCAGGAAAATGACTTTGCTTTCCCAATGCTCCATCAGCAAGTACAACACATGCAGAGTGAAAACAAAGATGTGAGACACAACCCAGTCTGTTAATGAAACAGTGAAAGTCCTGTGAGGTCCTGTCAAGGTCACAAACAAAACAGGCTTTTAAAGTGATTTCTCTGAAATTATTGGGCTTGAGCTATGAAAATCTATTTAGCTTTTACTGTCAAATAAATTAATGTCTTAATGTGGGTGACCTTCCCTCAGTAGTAATTACATGAGAGTATCAAGAGTCTGGTGATGCAGACGGTGCTTGAATACAGAGAAACACCACAGGGGAAAAAATAGGCTGAAGAGGGTATTTAATCATTTCATGATGAGCCTTTTTTGTCTGATTAAAAATATTCAAAGCTTGTTTTTTTATTGTCATAACTCTGCACCATGGAAAATCTAGTTTTTCCCACAATGTATTCCCTCTACAATTCTCAAATTAATTTATTCTACAGAAAAATCTAGAAATCTAAATGGGGAAATTGCAAAAAGCAATGATGTTTGTTACTAAGGAAACAAAATGACAATTGCTTGTGAAGTTGATGTGCCTTGCATTTAGAGCTTTGAAACACCAAAACCTAAATCTTATTTGGCATGTGCAGCTGGTGCACTATTACTGATATTAAATATATATTAGCCTGTGCGTTGTATGGTACCTGGAGAGAGTGTATCTGCATCCAGCATGCCCCCCTCTCTAAAAACATCCAGATCTTCCATTTTGACTTTGCACCAGGGGACATAGGTGACACCAAGCTCTACATCCCAATACTGCTTGAACTCTGACTTAATGCCTTTGTTCAGAGCCCAGGCAATCTGTGGACATGAGCGAACATAATCCTTCAGTGTGAATGAAATAAAAGTACTACATGCATGATTAAGAATAGTTACATATCTAGTACCTTTATGGCTTTTTGGTTGACTTTGTAAGTGCCTCTACTAAGCTTCTGGAGAGCTCGAAAAGCATCCTGACGATGAACCATGACAATGTAGGCACAACCTCGAGGAGGAATCATCTGCCAAAAGGAGAAACACATTAACCAATCACCATTAATTATGTTGTAGGTTACATATGACGTATTGCAATAATTATACTCGCTTAGTGTTAAGAATGTACATATCTAATACGTACATTTATGGATTCTATCTGGCCAAACTCCTCTAATAGACATGCCACGTCCTGCTGTTGGGTCCTTTTGTCCAGCTGGCCAACCCAAAGTGTAGTGCTGCACACTGCACAGGGAAAAAAGAAATAAAAACACAGTAAGAGCAAGAGGCTGAGAATCAATCTCAGAAAGAACTGCAACATTAAAATAAGGTGTTGGCTATTCTGAACATTAAAATAATTCAATTTCAAATTCATATTTTTTAATTCATGAAACAGGCTTTAAGGAACATGAGCTTGTGGCGCTTTTATGCTTTAACGTTACTTAGAAAAATTATCATGGCTCACCACTTAAAGTGTCAGGTTTGATGGGAGGCAGGCCTTTCTGTCTACGTTCTCGCTCCCTCTCCCGATCCCTCCTCTCCTGAGAGCGAGAGCGAGGTGAGTGGCGCCGCCTTTCTCTGGAGCGAGACCGTGATCGTCGATGTCGGAAACGTCTGGAACGGGAACCTGATCGTGATCGCCTCCTTTTAGGAGATCTGTGAAAGTGGGCAAAGAACACGGGTGAGCTGATGCAGACTGAATTTGCAAAGTTTGTTTACAACAAATATAAACAATAATAATTGTGCTCATTATTACTGTGTCTTTCACATATCTTATAAGTTTGAAAGGCTGACTGTCACTTCACCTTGAACCCGACCTAGACCGCGTCCTCCTGCCATCTTGGTGTTGTCTTGTGTCTAACTCCCCAGAGGCCTCCTAAAGGGATATACATACAAAAACATACAGTGTAAGTGTATTAAACCAGTTTATTAACTAAACGAGCTAAAAAGACAGGAGGTTTTCAGGAATACTGTCTCCCAGTTAAAACAAGTCTTAAAATTCATAATTTTTTGTTAAATTGCATATGGTTTCGCTGATCACGGATTTAGTTTTCCTTTGAATGGTCTATAAATATCCGGGAATTGCTAACTGAGAGCCTTGCCTGATGCTGCTGTCCAGCCATGAGCTGAGGAAAGGCATTGTTTTGAGGGGGGAAGGGTCCAGGGAAACCAGCGGGACCTACACTTGGTGGCATCATCCCTGGGTAGGGTTGAGGAGGCATTCGGTTGAAAGCCTGAGACTGTCCATTTGGAGATGGAACCTGGAACAAGATGTTTCATCAAATGAAGGATATAGGGATGCATCAATCTAATCTAGCACTGTTAGTAGGAACAATACTGGACTGAAACATTTTCCAATTCACTTATTTTATTTTGTAAAAAACATTGACTGGAATACAGATCTGGTACATGAATAGAGTCTTATACAATTTGCTAATGTGCATCATCATCTCGTTTGTGATCTGCTGCATAACTTTGCGACACAGGCTGGAAAAAGGATGTCAGTATCTAAATCAATATCTGATAAAGAGCTAGAACATTAGTATAATATCAAAAGAGGGATTGAGGGATCCATAGAAGTTTAATATGGTGGCCTGCTTTATTTATTTATTCCTGCTGAAAAGCAACATGAAATAAAAACAACCACAACAATCAATACGCTTACATGGACAGCAATATTCTATTTATTGACATTAATCCAAGTAACCTAATAATTTGATTAAGGTGTTTACATAAGTCGCTTTTAGAATACTCTTGTCTTGTTCCCGTTTTACATGTTATAGATCCTAATTAGGGCGTCATTACGTCACGCTGTCCGACGTCCCTCCAGATTTTCCCGTTTCAACATACAGTTCTGGGTGTTTTTGTTACATTTTTTACGAACGCTTTAAGTGCGGTTAACTATTATCCATGCTGTACATGCAAATAGACGACTGCTTGAAGCCGTGGGGTGCGTCTCAAATGGCATATGCAATTTGGGACACAGCCGAACTCTCTTGTAAAACTGCCATGTGATCGTGTCCTGTCGCAAAATGCGGTGAAAACTCATAATGTGATTAAGGTGTTAACACGTCTGTAATGCACGTCCATAATACAATTAAAACAGGAGTACTCCACCTGTCTTAATTCGATTAGACCTTACTTAGAT
>JAOUWY010000011.1:9830013-9842602 GCA_025728095.1 Prietella phreatophila
TTGTCCTGTAGCCACTCCTTTGTTATCTTGGCTGTGTGCTTAGGGTCGTTGTCCTGTTGGAAGATGAACCTTCACCCTAGTCTGAGGTCCAGAGCGCTCTGGAGCAGGTTTTCCTAAAGGATGTCTGTACATGGCTGCATTCATCTTCCGTCGGTCCTAACTAGTCTTCTGTCGCTGAAAAACATCCCCACAGCACGATGCTGCCACCACCATGTTTCACTGTAGGGATGGTATTGGCCAGGTGATGAGTGGTGCCTGGCTTCCTCTGGACATGACACTTGCCATTCAGGCCAAAGAATTCAATCTTTGTTTCATCAGACCAGAAAATTTTGTTTCTCATGGTCCGAGAGTCCTTCAGGTGCATTTTGGCAAACTCCAGGCGCACAGAAATGGGCCTTTTACTGAGGAATGGCTTTCATCTGGCCACTCTACCATACAGGCCTGTTTGGTGGAGTGCTGCAGAGATGGTTGTTCTTCTGGAAGGTTCTCTCTATACAGAGACACGCTGGAGCTCTGTCAGAGTGACCATTTGGTTTTTCGTCACCTCCCTGACTTAGGCCCTTCTCCCCTGATCGCTCAGTTTGGCCGTGCGGTCAGCTCTAGGAAGAGTCCTGCTGGTTCCAGACTTCTTCCATTTACAGATGATGGAGACCACTGTGCTCATTGGGATCTTCAATGCTGCAGAAATGTTTCTGGAACCTTCTCCAGACCTGTGCCTCGATACAATCCTGTCTCGGAGGTCTCCAGACAATTCCTTGGACTTCATGGCTTGGTTTGTGCTCTGACATGCATTGTTAACTGTGGGACCTTAGATAAGACAGGTGTGCGCCTTTCCAAATCATGTCCAATTAACTGAATTTACCACAGGTGGACTCATCTCAAGGATGATCAGTGGAAACAGGATGCACCTGAACTCAATTTTGAGTTCATCATGGCAAAGGTTGTGAATACTTAGGCACATGTGCTTTTTTTTTTTTTTTTAATAGATTTTAAAAGATTTCAAACATTTCTTTCAAGTCGTCATTATGGAGTATTGTTTGTAGAATTTTGAGGAAAATAATTAATTTAATTCATTTTGGAATAAGGCTCGAACATAAAATGTGGGAAAAGTGACGCGCTGTATAACAAGCCCTTTTTAAACACTAGAAAAAAAATTTTTTCAAGGCACCAATAAATCGTGTGCAGATTTTTTTTTGGACACAACCACTTATCTATACATACACACGCACACATGTATTGTACATATACACACACACACACACGAGAAAGAGAGAGAGTGTATGCAAGCAAGAGAGTGTGAAATATAAGTAACTATAACCCAAAGTGAGTTCAGAATGTTAAGGAATATAACGATACCGTACTACTGCACTGTAGTTTCACTGTTGGTGACGTCATGAGCTACTCGGTTATAAATATACACACAGATCAGTGGACACAGCGCAATAGAGAATTCTGCCTCAAGAAATTAAACAAAAAAAAATAAATAGCTGGCTGTTTTATTTACATTTTTAATTACATCTGACGTTCTTGGAAAAAAAGAGAAGTATTTTAAAAATTTCAAAATATAAAAAAAAAAATTCACATTTCAAACCTTGAAATCATTAAAGTATTTTCTAAACTTGTACGAAATCTCTGCTTTTACTGAGCAAACATGTCATTGTACTTAAAATCTCAATTGTACAGCTCTGGTAGGATTTGTAATTAGTTACAATCAATATAACATGAAATATGTGGAAAATTACATTAAAAAAAAAAAGAGTGTGTGGTGCATCAGAAGACTGCAGAGTCAATCCACAGGTGGCTGGGGCAAAAGGGTCAACGCTGAGATCTGAGATGCAATGATGAGTTATAGACAAAAAACAATAACTCTTACCCTGTCCTCTGTGGGACATAAGCAGAGGTTCTCAAAAGTCCCGGTGATGTTTTTAGTGAACCGGGGACCAAATACATCCTTATCTGCACCAAACTGATGGCGCGACTGTCGCACGATGGAGTCCACAACATAGAGTCCTGGTACTTTATACTCAGGTTTGCACTGTAAAAAATTTATAATACATTTCAATGCAGTAATAAGTAAGACTTGAGCAAAATGGCAATCCAGATAATAAGCTGAGATCACAACATTGTATAGAAATAGACAAAAAAGCACACTTACCTTCTTGATAAATTTCTCAACAATCTGAACAACATGCTTGTATAACTGGACCAGAGAAATACAGACAGACATTGTTAATGCCTTGTAGCAATACAAATGATATGACTACCATTTTTACAATACACAGAAGTGCATTCGATGCTTGTACACATCAGCAAACTCACTGCATTAAAGAATTTTAAGTTAATTCTAACTCATACTTTGAAGCTGTCATACTTACTTTAATAGCTTTTATTGCAGACTTTGTAATGGAGATCATCTTAGCCCTGGAGATTGGAGGCTTTGAGTCCATCAGGGAGAATAGCTGTAATACAAACACATGTGATGGCCAAGTGTCAAGGATCATTTCCACTTAAGCATGTGTGTACATGGAACCTAAAATTCACGGAAAAGTGTGAGATATGACAAAAGTATCATCACAATTCTTGAAGATGTGTGTAGCATAGGATTGCGAGGAAATTACCAGCCAAACAGAAGTGCATAAAAACAGTAAAATAAATAAAAATCTACAAAAATTAGCTTCAATTTTTTTGTACAAGAACATGCACGCAACTCCTTCCAGAGTTTGTACTTGTTACACTAACAATACCTTGATCTCTGTTTACTCTGAGTAATCTCTGATTACTGTGATGTGTCATCATATTGCCCAATGCTACACTGCAAGTCTGCTTGCAGACTCCTATGCAAACGCAGTGTGCTGGGTCAAGCTCTCCTTGGCTCTTGCTCCAAACTGACTGCAACAGAATATAATTTCCTACTCCACCCATCAGTTTTTTATTTGATGCACAGCACCATGGAGTGAAATTTCAGGTGTGAATGTCACACACATCCACTTACAAATACTAATTAAGGGCCAAGCACCAAAAGGTGCACCGGAACCCATTGTATCGTTTAGTTTTCTTTTTATTATTCTTCCGCTCGAGTCTATGGCAGCCCATAGAACCGCTTGCAGGAAAGTTAGGAAATTTGGCACAAAGATAGAGGACAGACTCAACATTAAGCAGAGCAATTTTGGAATCTATCTCAACCCCTCCACCAACAGCTGAAAATTGTACTCATATGGAAGTGGTAGCTCAGCGGTTAAGACATTAGACTTCTGGTTGGAAGGTCATGTGTTCAAATCCCAGCACTATCAAGCTGCCACTATTGAGCCCTTGGGAAAGGCCCGTAACCCTCACTAACTACTCACTTGTATAAATGAGATAATTGTAAGTTACTCTGGCTAAGGGCATCTGCCAAATGCTGTAATTTAATGTAATATGTATGCTAATAACTTCTGACCTACAAGTCCTACAAACAAAATTCTTTTTTCCTCCTCATCCTTTGGCTCGTACCTCCAATTAAGATTTTCTGCCATTTTAAATTTTCCGAAAACCTACTCTTTCTAACTCCTCTGTGACCGATCATCCGAATTGCACAGAATTTGAAAGATCTTCAGATGATGCTGGCAAAAAATTATCAAAAGGTTTTTGATAGAAAAAACAAAACACTTTCGAACAACGCGCAAACGAATCTGAGGGTGAGCACTCCAAAATGGACGTGAGGCTATATCTCTGAAACGCTTTAGTTTACGCCATAGCCATTGTGACTTGAGGGTAATTGTACAGTTTCAGAACAGCACCACCTAGTGGTCATTAGACATGAAAAAAAGCTAAATTTTTGCTTATAACTAATGAACACCGACTGTTTTTTTGAACCAGACACTAAGGGGAAGGAATAAGTATCATTCATTCAGTCAAATTGCTTAGGTGTTACTGACTGGTTTGCTTCACAACTGCAAACCCCAAAACTGAAATGTAAAAAACAAAGCACAACAGTTCCATCCATATCCAGAACCAGTTTCATGACTATAAGCGATGTTGTGTGGGTTTATTTTAGACCTATGTTTATCCATCTATGTCGTTATAAATCTATAAAAGGTGAAAGTTGTGCATCAGTGGCTCCTTTCAGTCATGACTGAGATCTTCTCTTTTGTTTAGTGGTCGGTGCCTACAAATCTTTTGGTCATCACCAAGATTCTGCTTTTCTTTCTTGTTCAGAGAGTCAGTTAAGTCAGCAGAGTTATAACTCATTTCCAATCTTCAAGTGCGTGTAAAAGTATTTTGTTTAATTCCTAAAACACAGACATACAAGCACATTATAAAATTACTAAGGCCATACAAACACACATATTTTACTCCTCTTTTTAAAAAACAATTCATTCACATAAAAGGAATTTTTGAAAATGTCTATACACATACAATAGTTTTGAAAACACTCATTAGCTAATTAAATGTGCAATAATATTTCATAAACTGTCGTGTCAATTGGCTCAAAAAACACATTAAGGACACGCGTTTTGAGCGGTAAAGAATGTGAAATGTGGCAAAAACAATAACCACCCGATCAAAAGCACTCATGCATCTTCAGTAACCCTTTAAACTGGGCAGAGTAATTTTTAGTCAAACATTCCAAAACAACAATTGCATCGGCTTTCGAGCCCAGATCCAGTCACAACTGATACCACCGCTGGAAATCTATACACACAATACATGATTAGGCTGCACTTTTGGGCAAACTGTAAAGCTGAACAAATTGGTTGAAAAAAAGGGCAATTCTCACAGATGAATGCACACACACCTACACATAGCCACAAGTTTATTCCTCTCAAAAAAGTTTTTTAATGCATGCATGTAAAGAGATCTCAATAAGACATGTATGAAACAAGTTTAACTATAAGCCCATTTACTGCTCTTTCTGTATGTTTGCCTGATACGTAGCTGCATTTATATCAGGATTCGTTCGAATCATTTAACTAAATATTCCAAAATTATTTGAGTCTCTGAAACACCCAAATTTTATCTATAATCAGCATAAACACAGAAAACAAACTGCTCAAAACACTTCTAACTGAAAGTTTCAGCTTCAGTTTCACTTCAAAACATTTTACATTAGACCCTTTATAATCTTACGTTTAGAGCAGGGGTCTTCAATCTTACCTGCAGTACTCAGGCTTTCATTACAGCCAAATCAGGAGGCATACATGATAGTTGATTGGAGACTAAGGTGAACTGATTAAGCACGTGAAATCAGGTGCCTGCAGCTGCCCGACCCTTGGATAAGACTGAAGACCCCTTTTTATAGCATAAACAGTAACAAACAGTTTAAAAAAAACAAAAAAAACAAAAAAAAAAACACCAGATAAATGTTAAAACGCATATGCAGCAGAAGCAGCAATGGAAAGTTGCACACTTCATTTTCCTTAAAAAAGAAGAAAAAAAAAAGTCATGCTTTTTGTAGTTGGTGGTAAATTCACCAAAGCTACACAATACTAAGAAACAAATTATTAAAACAAGGGAATGCATTTCAGCTTAAAAAGGTATCCAGTGTAAGTTTCAGGCCACTAGCTGCACTGAAGGAAAGAAAAAAGAAAAAAAAAAAAAAAAAAAAGCCACTGTAAAACCACAGATTGAAGCAGGTCAAAAAATGTGTACGAGATTCCTTTGATACATAGCACGTAAGGGTGAGACAGAACATGGGGTTCCTACACAATGAATTGTTTTAACAACATGTGCCAATATAGCTGGTGCAAACATGTCGCCTGAACAAAAAAAAAAGTAGAACGCTGTTGTGACATTAAGTGGAAGAAATGCATCAAAGAAATGAAGACATGAAGCTACACAACCACAAGTTAGTATTAGAGAAGATTTCAAACATGCAAAGTTGGCAATTTTCACTTGGTGTATCAAGAGTCTGCCATACAGTCAGGTGTCCATGCCATCTAAATGAAAGAGCTGAGCTAAACACAACAACCCTCCAGGACTTTGCGATCACAGAAGTTAACGCAAAATCAAGGAAACTCTGCAATATTCTGAGGAGTTTGGAATTTCTTTTTAATTACAGCGTATTTTACACACATTTGTTCCAAGACGTGTCATGTGACATCACAACACGCATTCAGCCAAAGCACTCACGTGCATCAAACATGAATACAGCCAAAAGGTCTCATTTACCAACAAACACTGTGAAAGTCAGCACAAAACAATTTCACCAAGTCAAGTAGTTTTCTGCAAAAAACACAAACACACAAAATACTGAAAAAAGCCACAGCAAAATCAAGCGCTTTTAGTCACAATCAGGGAAAAAAAACCCTGTGATATCCTGTATTGACTGAATAAAGCAGACAGGGTGCACCAGTTGAAAGCAGGCTTCATCCCGAGTATGGGTGTAAAATCCACACAACTAGAAATGTGTCACATCATTACAGCGCAATGAAACCCTTTTCTTCACATATCCCAGCTTGTTAGGATGTTGGGGTCAACTTGCATTAAGGGCCCAACAGTGGCAGCTTGGTGGTGCTTGAACCACAGACCTCCTGATCAATAACCCAGAGCCTTAACCATTGAGCCACCACTGCCCAGCACCACATGAACTGGTTCTGCTCAGCTGCTTACACGCGACAATTTTAATAAAGTTACTCCCGGAAACCTAATCGTCCATCATACACTAACCCACAGAACAACATTGCAATGATTTCAACTCAAGTTGACCAATTTTCTCATGGTATACAGCCTATCCTCTGTCAATCTCTAAATGAAAAGGTGATGAAACCGTGTTCATTTACTCTAAAACGAGACTGGGTATATAAGATCTGCTAATCACGACTCACTATTTTATTGTAGTAAAAATAACGAAGAAACACCAAACGAAGGCCGTTCGAAGAGTACTCAAAACACCTGCAAACCATAAACAACAATAAGACCACCACCACTATTACTACTACTAATACCGAGAGAAACCAATACCGCGTGTCCAACTGCGACCAGGTTAACAAAATGCCGGACATAGTTAATTGAGTCTAACTATTTTAATTGTCATCCTACTGCTCGTTGCAGATGTGCGAGATCAGAAATGCCACATGGTTTCGTTACGACCTGCTGCCTGTAAACCAGCATGTCAGTGTGTTACTCGTGTCCAAAACAAACCCCGGCACACGTACTATCCAGGTAACTCCTAAACCCACAACGAGCCGTCTCGCGGACTCGCTTCCTAAACACTGAAATGCCGAAACATGTTAACTTGTGCTGCTGAATATTAACGACAATGGGGTCACCCTCGTGCTGTTAAGAGAAGGGGGGACTGTTGCTGTACTCACTCCCAAACAACGCTAGCTAATAACTATGCTAACAACACAGGACGCATGTAAACGCTCAGCATGCAAACAGACGTCTAATAAACATTCCTGGGCTTCAAGTTTAACGAATTATCCAACTAACAGAAGAGTAAAAACAAGCAAACCAACTGCAATGCAAGCGCTGGCTTAACTACCTGAATAGCGCGCGAGCACAGCTAGCTAGGTAGCTAGCGATGTAGATAACAAGCCGCCCAGCGTGTGTTATTAAACAGTTGATCGTCTGTAACTCCGGGCAGTGCATTGTGTAGCTACGTGTCGTGTAATAATCCACAGCAGACAGAAACCCGCTGGGCTGGGACGTGTGCACGTTTTAAACAACGAGGCCTTGGTTTTCTATTTAGCTCGAGCAACAAGGCTAACCGGGGCCCACTGTATACTCCCAGACAATCCGGTGAGCTAAGTGGCTAAGCTAATGCTTGCTAACTAGCTACTCGGATAACCAGTTGCTCCCTGGACGCACAGCTAGTACTACAACTGCAGAGTTATGCTTCAACTGACCTCGTGATTAAAAGCGTTGACGGCATCCATTATGTTCCACCTTTGCTGACTTGTTTTTCCCCTCTTCGTTAAATCTCAAGATAAATGAAGTGCTGCGCCTTAACGGGCCATCCCAACATGTCCGCCGCCTCTCGCCATCAGTAGAAGACAGGAGCGGAGGCTTTGCGGCGCGCAAGGCATGCTGGGATCGCTGCACGTGTTTCCGAATTCGAAGCAGTAAATGGCGCTGAGGAGATTGCTTTGTAAATCCATCCGAATTGTATTTATAAAGCACACATTCAGTTTCACGGGCCAAAGTGCTGTACAGAAACAAGTGAAAAATTTACAGTGAAATAAAACATCATAAAAACAAAACATAAGTTAAGAATCAATAAGTTAATAGCCTGGAAAGGCCAAAGAGTAATGGTAAAATGTGTAAAAAAAAAATTTAAAAAAAGGTGTCTTAAATCTGGTAGAGATTGAGGGAGCACTCTTAATGTCACTTGGCAACTGATCTGCAACTGCAAATGCTCTGTTGCCTTTAAATTTAAGATCTGACCCTAATTGGGAGCTGAATCCAAATCAATATAATAATGAGCCTGATATGTTATATTTTTTTAATGATATGACTAAGTGGGCACGTTCGCCTCACACCTCCAGGGTCGGGGGTTTGATTCCCACCGGGGCCATGTGTGTGCGGAGTTTGCATGTTCTCCCCGTGGTGCTGGGGTTTCCTCCGGGTACTCCGGTTTCCTCCCCCAGTCCAAAGACAAGCATGGTAGGCTGAACGGTGTGTCTAAATTGTCCATAGTGTAAGATGGGGCTTGTTGATTAAGAGCTTTAAAGACAATCAGCAAAACATTGAACTGAATTCTAAAAAACACCAGAAGCTAATGAAGAGAAGCTAGACTTGGAGTGATATGATGACTTTATTTTTATTTTTTTTTGCATTCGTTAACAGTCTAGCCACTGCGGTCTGGACTACCTGCAAACGTGCCAATTAAGATCGTGGAAAATCAAGGTTTAGAGAATTACAATAGTCCAGCGGTGATGTAATATATTCATGAATGACTTCCCATATTTTGAAAGGAAAGTGACAATTTAACTCGGGAAATGAGCCTCAACTGGTGTAATTAGTTTTTCTAGACAGAACTCAGAGGTCAAAGATAACACCTACATTTTTTACATTTGGCTTAACATACGGAGTGAGTTTTGTCTAAATAACTAGCTATAGAGCTTCTAGTTTTGGAGGTACCAAAGATAATCACCCCAGTTTTATCATTGTTGAGTTGGAGGAAGTTATTTGTCATCCAGCAATTAATATCCTCAAGACAGTCCATGAGAGGCTGCAGAGAGTCTCTAGAATTTAATGGGAGGTACAGCTGAGAATAATTGGCAAAGAAATGGAAAGAGATGTTATATTTTTTAATGATATTACTAAGTGGGCACGTTCGCCTCACACCTCCAGGGTCGGGGGTTCGATTCCCACCGGGGTCATGTGTGTGCGGAGTTTGCATGTTCTCCCCATGATGTGGGGGTTTCATCCGGGTACTCCGGTTTCCTCCCTTGGTCCAAAGACATTCAAGGTAGTCCAAGGTTGTCCAAAGTGCCTGTAGTGTATGAATGGGTGTGTGAATGTGTATGTGATTGTGCATACACTGTGATGGATTGGCACCCTGTCTAGGGTGTCTTGTGCTCTCTGGGATTGGCTCAGGGTTTCCCCTTGACCCTTAAAAATGATAAAGCTGTATAGATGATGGATGGATGGATGGAATATTAAGTGGAAGCATGTACAGATTGAAGAGTAGTGGTGCCAAAATTGAAACAGTTAATGAAAACAACTGCCCAATAGCCACTGAGAATGTCCTGAGTTTAAGATATAAATCAAACTAGAGTAGCGCTGTTTCCTTATGATCTACCATGTCAGACGTGGTGCTAAGTTCAAAAAAGGAAGCAACTGTGACAACTTTTTTCCATAACTTTTGAAACAAATGGCAATTTAGAAATGAGACAATAGTTATTCAAACACTTTGCCTTAAGATTGGGGGTTTTGAGCAATGGCTGGCCAACTGCATGCTTTAATAATACAGGGACAATGCCGTAAACTAAGCAAGAATTAGTAATTACTTGAATAGTAGAACTAATTGTATGAAAAGCATCTTTAATGATATCAGAGGGAACAAGGTGAAGTTGTAGATTTCACCTCCATCATTAAGTCTGTCAGTTTAGAAAAAGACACCAGCTGATAGCTGTACAAGGTAGCTGTAGTAACTGAACAGTTGAGCAAAGTATTAGAGTGGATAAGAGGGAGGGGGGATTGAATGTCATCAATCTTTTCAATAAAGAACCTGAAAAATCTCTCTCAAATATTATGTAATGGTTCTACTTCATAAGAGATGCAAGGAGAAATTATTGAATTAATAGTGTTAAACAGGATTTTAGGGATATGACTAGAGCTGCAACAGCTAATCGATAATAATTGATTATGAAAATCATTGTCAATGAATCTCATTATCGATTAGTTGGTCGGCATGGGGTGTGTTTACTCATTGCTTTACTTCTGTTCCAAAAACATGCTTCGGAGAGTGAAGTTGTGTCCCAAAGAAGTACTATACACTTACACTATATATTATGTACTATGCCGTCTAGTGTGTGGATTTTAGAAACGTAATATATCCCTAGCTTTTTTTTTTACTAACTGGAAGTATAAGCCGCTTACTAGTTGACGGCGCATGATGTCATGTGCACGCTAGCATTAGCAGATACCCAGAGTAAACGACAATGACTTTCTTCAGTTGACTGTTTGTCAAGGTTAATTTTTCTTGGCCGTTAAATCCTACATCTCTAAGAAACCACGTTGTAGAGTGTGCCACAAATCCTCAACATCCTACCTCCACTGGGTAAACCCAAATTCTCCATCCTCGCTGTTCTACTTCAGTGGCTAGCTGAGCATACCGTAATTTATTCCTCTCATACGCCTCATCCACAGCATCATCCCATGGCACTGTTAACTCTACCAGGTGAACAAGGCATGCTGACCCAGACTACAAAACTATATCTGGTCGAAGGTTTTTTACTGGCAATCTCAGGTGGAAAAATAAGCCGTTGATCGACGTCTACCAGCATTTTCCAATCTCTGGCAGCTTCCATTTGTCCTGGGCAAGGATTCGCTTTAACAACTTTTCTTGGTGGTTGCTCTCCTGGGCGGAGGAATATTGTCTTTTGTATGTACTGTTTTGATGTAACAGGTGGCAATTTATTGGTCTTGTTACGCTTGTCTTCCAATGCTAATGCCAAACATCGCAGCACCTGGTCATGGCGCCAAGTAAAACGTCCTTGTAAAATAATATTCCTTAAGGCAGCGAGTAACAGAAACCACAAGGTGCAGTGAAACTGAGTTTTTATGATTAATATTTAGGACTGTTATTTAATTTGGTGCTTTTTGTTTGTCCATAAAAAAGCATAAATACTACAAAAAAATATATATATATATATATATATATATAAATATAAATATTGATTTTAGTGATAACATATTTTTATTGCACTTTCCCATTTATTAAGTTTTCTCATGCCACAATATAACACATAAGTAGGCATGAGAAAACTTGAACTGGTAAATTATGATAGAATTTAGGAACAGTAATTTAACTTCTGATAAACTAAATTTGATATTTTCAGTTCATTTTACAGACTGTATGCAAAAATACAACTGTTAAACTGTTCCACCTTGTAAATAAATACAATAAACATCAATGTTCAGTGTTTGAAGTCTGCTCCTCTTAAATATATTTAAATCTACACTATTAAACATTTCCACTGTCATGGTTCTGGGCTGGAGTCAGTTCTCGAACTGTTCTGCATATATTGTGTATATATCTGAATAATCTCATATAGGATGTGATTTGGGTGAGTTCATTTACCCGTGAGATGCAAAGCGCTTTAGTGTAATGGTGTTTATTACTGATTCACTGATCAGGATTTTTACAGCCGATACCAATCCAGATACCAATCTTTTCTTGTTTAAACTTTAATTAGGAAGTCTAGCACAAACAGTTAAATGTAAGCTCTCTGCTCATGGTCACTGTTAATTGAGTTAAAATAATAGCAATGAGAAATACTGTTAATTTATAAATAAACAAGCATAAAAGATGTATTTAAAAAAACAAGAGAATCCTAATTAAAAGTAGACTAACACAAAAATGATCCATATTAGGAAAAAGGCTAATAGATTTCTAAGGAAATAGCTACGTTTAATGTCAAATTGATATTAAATGGGCTGCTGTGGTGCAGTTGGTAGAGCGGGTTGTCCACTAATCATAGGGTTGGAGGTTCGATTCCCGTGCCTGGTGACTCCACATGCCAAAGTGTCCTTGGGCAAGACACTGAACCCCAAGTTGCTCCTGATGGCAAGTTAGCGCCTTGCGTGGCAGTTCTGCTACCGTTGGTGTGTGTGAATGGGTTTTTATAATATACATTTTTATATTAAATTATTTATTTATAACTACGCACATTTTCTGTCTTTACATTTTAGTAGTTTTATTTCTGTTTATCAGTTTTAGATCGGTTTCCCAAGTACAGTGTTCCATGTCTGCTGATAGTAGTGTGTTTTGGGAAGGGGAAAAATCCAAACATGGACATTGGAGTTCATTTTTCTAGTGATATCTGGCAACCGAGTGTTTAACTGGAGTGAATCAGTTAATTAATGAATGAGAGCTGCAGTGTTCTGTATGTTTACAGACCGAACAGTTCCTAATCTTGATTATGATTGGTGAGGAATTATT
>JAOUWY010000011.1:9925872-9937853 GCA_025728095.1 Prietella phreatophila
CCTACCACACATGTCTTTGGACTGGGGGAGGAAACCAGAGTACCCGGAGGAAACCCCCGCAGCACGGGGAGAACATGCAAACATGTGAGGCGAACGTAGTAACCACCAAGCCACTGTGCGCCCTTCAAAGAATAATCTAACAAGTATATTTATAAATTTAAAAAATCAGAAAATAAAGATAAATACAGATAGATACAGTGTATACTCCTATACAATGTATAATATGATAATTACAGTGTGCATAGCACAGAGTATAGAACTATAACAGATATCAGACACAATGACAATTTTGTGTGTTAGAAGTCTGCTTGGGTTCCCATTTGTATAAAAAAAAAATCATGGTGTGACGTGTTTAAAAAATAATGGATATGCAACAGAATATTTAAAATCATGCAAGCTTTTCCCAAACACCAAAGTACGTCTCAGGGTTTTAAAAATGTGTTACTGAATAATATACATGAGTAAAAGGCTGCATTAAATTTCTGGTAAAATAGCATTCACTATGAAAAAAGATTTTTCTTCAGCTCTGTCAACATATAGACTTTGTTACAGATACATATTGTGCTCACTGCATGGTGTTTATTTTGATACATACTCCATTAGAATAGTGATTTATGTGCAGTCCCTGTTTGTTGTACATTGACTGCAGGGTCATGTCATTCTTCAGGTCTTTGGTAAGGAAGCGTTTGTTGACCATGTGGTAGCGCAAAACGTTGTGCAACTCTGTCTTTGCATTGTTCACAATGACATTTCTAGCAGTCTGCATAATAGAAAAAATACACATCGTCAATTTTATCAAGGTTAAAATTAACAGAGTAAAAATGTACTAGAATACAGCTGACTGAAATATAAAAGTAAATGATTGTTGACTAAAGACAACTGTACATCAACATCAAAATTGTGTATGTATGTGTGTGTGTGTGTGTGTGTGTGTGTGTGTGTGTGTGTGTGTGTGTGTGTGAAGTAAATTACTAGCAAATTACTACAAGATGAAAATTATCTGCTTTTAATACATACAACATCTAATTGTTCCCATGCATCATTGCTAGGAGCAAACATGGTATAGGAGCCAGCTCCATCAATCTCTTCTCTGATCTTGGACAGGTCAGAATACTGCTGTGTGATATCCAATTTCAGCAGACCGAATGTGCCATAGATGCTGTCAATAGGGACAGCTGGAGATCAAGGTAAAATGATAAAAGGAGACAAATATATCATTCAAAGTAATTTCACCCTCTACATTACACTTAAAAAAATACAATTGTTAAAAGTTGCTTGGTTTTATTTTTGTTTGTTTGCTTTTATTTATTAAATCACTTCTGTATTCATAGAGTTAATGTTACTCATACAACCAACTGACCTTCTAATGTTCTGAATCTACTCTTACTCCAAGATCACTGGAGAAAGAAGGTGTGTGCTTTGGATCAAATCTTTCTTGTAATCTGCATGGACTGCTGCAAATAGTCACCATTGCTCACTGTGGAATTTGGTAAAACTACAGAAAAACCCTAGATACATTCTACTTTTGGCCTTTGATAAGTTTTCTTAATGATAAACTGCTATCAGCATAATGCATAAACTACTATCAGTACACACTGCAATCACACCAAATATATGTGTAGCTCAATTAACAGCGGAAATACTCCAGCTATAGTGTGAACTATAACATTAGGTTATACTCCAGTCTCTAAACGTGAATGAAACATGTGTCCTTGTACATTATGCTGTTTATAATTATATTATTTTGAACATATTGCATATGCCTGTGATTCCATGTTTATATGGAGTTTCAGCTTTAGAGTATGCTCTAGAGTACATTCTCAAATCTTCAAGTGTTCTTCATTGGATAATTAAGGTTTCTTAGTTTCCTACAAGGGTTCTGCTTGGACCCCCTTTCTGATAGGAAAACACACTACAGTACATAAAATCTACATAGAATCATTAAGGCTCAGCAGAGCGACAACTAAAGACCATGTGAGGGTTCTAAAATAGTGTGAAAGTAAGCAGAGTTAGCTATAACTTAGAATAGAGGTAGGAAATACCTACTGTGCATACTGTATATTTCACTTTTGATCCTTTTTTTTGTCAATGTAACTTACTTTGAACAGTTGTGGTTGATGTTTACATCCTTAAAAGCATCTAAAAACCCAGATGCTCATAGATAACAGACTGTGACACAGCACCAGTGTCTATTTGGATGAAATGTCATTAATTATATATGCTGTTTTTAACTCATATCAAATATGTACATAAATCTCTTACTGAAGTCTTTGTAATCATGTTCATAATCATTATGTATAGGGTTGTTATCAATCTTTTATTACAGATTTTGATGCAGTAGTTTATTGATTTCTGCATTTCTGCACTGAAATAACCGTATATTAAATTGTAAGGTCAACTCCCTTCAGAAATATTCATTATATACCAAATATTTAATTATAGCAATTTCCTAACTCTTCAAAAAATCTTGCCATTGTGTGCAAACAAAGATTCCTTCATTCATTTATCTTCAGTAGCTGCTTTATCTTGGTCAGGGTTGTGGTGAATCGAAAGCCCAATGGTATGCCAGTCCAGCTCAGGGCACCATGCACACACATTTACACCTATGTGCAATTTAGTATTGACAGTCCAACTATTGGTATGTTTTGGGAAGTGGGAGAAAACAAGAAAAGCATGAGGAAACCCACACAGGAACATGAAGTATATGTGAAATTGCACAGACAGTGACCCAGTAACCCATCCAAACAATCAGGGCAAAACAGGACAGTGCAAAACAGATTCACTCTATAGGATGATAATAAACAGGATGTATAGAAATATAGGAATATATACTGTAGATAAAACATCTGCCCATATTTATGCTCTTATTTAGGTATGCATTGATGAAGGTTACCACAAGTAAGAATAATTTTTGTACAACCCCAATTCCGAAAAAAGTTGTGACAGTATGGAAAATGCAAAAGAATAAACAAATATTGTTATTTGAAAATTCAATTCACCATGTGCTATATTGAAAACACATTATTAACCCATTATTTGATGTTCTACGTTGTGATTTTAAATTAGTTTTGAAAATATATACTCATTTCAAATCTGATGACGGCAACACACTCCAAAAAGTTGGGACAGTTGACTGTTTACCTTTTAATAATACTTATTAAGTACTGAAGACAATTTTGGGCAATTTTCCCCATTCATCCATTATGCATTTCTTCATCTATGCAATTGTACGGGGCCTCCATTGCCTTATTTTGTGCTTCATAATGCACCTCGGAGAACGGTCAGGACTGCAGGCAGGCCATGTTAGCGTCTGCAGTCTCTGTTTACGCAACCATGCACCGGTAATCTGGGCAGAATGTGGTTTGGTGTTGTCCTGCCCTGGATGGCAGCATATGTTGCTCCAAAATCTGTACATATTTTCTGCATTAATGCTGCCCTCACAGATGTGCAATTTACCCATGCCATGGGCACTGACACACCCCCATACCATGACAGACGCTGGCTTTTGGACCTGACGCTGATAACAGCTTGGATGGTCCCTTTCCTCTTTGGCCCAGAGAACATGATGGCTCTTTTGTCTAAAAACTATTTGAAATGTTGACTCGTCGGACCACAAAACATGATTCCACTGTGTTACTGTCCATCTCAGATCAGACTGAGCCCAGAGAAATCGGTGGCCTTCTGGACAGTGTTGATGTATGGCTTCTGTTTTGCATAGTAAAGCCTTAACTTGCATCCGTGTATGGAGCGGCGAATGGTTTTGACTGACAGGTTTACCAAAGTGTTCCCGAGCCCATGTCAGGATATCCATCACAGAATCATGATGGTTTTTAATACAGTGACGTCTGAGGGATCGGAGATCATGAGCTTTCATAAAAGTTTTTTCAGCCTTGTCCTTTTTGCACCAAGATTTGACCAGATTCCTTAAATCTTTTAATTATATTGTGCACTGTAGAATATAAAATGCCCCAAATCCTAACGATTTGTCTTTGGGGAATGTTGCTGTCAAAGTGTTGGACTATTTGCTGATGCATCTGTTAGCAGATTGACCCATCCTTGCTCTTGAAGGACTAGGCCTTTTTTGGAGGCTCCCTCTATAGTATGATTAAAATATCGCCTCACCCTTTTCACATCACCTTCTTATTTCAACTTGTAACATCACTATTAGTCCTAAATAGCCCCTGTCACAACTTTTTTTGGAGCAAGTTGCCTGCATCCATTTCAAAATACATGTTTGTGTTTAAAAAAAAACCCTATGCAGTTGATTAGGTAAAACGTAAAATACCTTGTCTTTATGGGTTTTTTGTTTAAATACAATGATCCAGCTTTTTCTGAATTGGGGTTGTAAGAATGGTTTCTGCAACTCATAAGGTGTTTGCTACACTGTTTGCAGTGTTTGCAGACTCTTTGCATTCCCATTTTGAACATATAACTAATGAATAATATTGATAGATTTCATAACTTTGGGATAACGCCCTGCCATAACATGAGCCATAATTTAACAAAAGCCTATAAGACTTTGCAAATATTGCATTCCCAGGTTGCAATGATGCATAAACTGAAGTATATTGAGGCAGTAATTAAATAATTCCTGGAATTTTTCCTTAGCACGCAATACCAACCTGCAGGGCATCCACGCATCCCCTCCAACTTCATATAACCAGGACAGCATTCATATAAAACAATCCTGTAAATTAAACCACAAAGAATATCAATAAGCTTTAGCCTTACAGTCTAATATACAATTATAAACCCATTTGGGCAATGGACCAGTCAGATTCGACATCATTATTGATGATAGTATAACTGATCATATTCAAACTATAAACTCACTGGAGCAAAGTTAGACCTGGATGTACTTTCTATTTATTTATTCCAAAAATTATTCGTCTTGGCTTTATTCATTCCAGATCATTCATTGAACAGCATTTCATTAGAAATAAACCATCTTGTATTCATTTAATGACTAATTACTAATAGAGACTGTGAAGAGAAGACCAGTTTTGTCAAGTATTATACATTTTTTTTTTTGTGAACAGTTAAAATTTTTTAACTGATTTGAATAACAAATGCAGACTGATTAACCAAATGTGAGTAATTGTTAACAAATATATGATAAATATAGATATTTATTTAATTAAATACCAAGCGAGGAACAAAAATACTCATTAAGTTGATATATTGCATATGAAGGCAAACAAGAAAATAGTTAGTCTAAGTCTAAAAATAATTACAGCTTGTATAAAATTTGAGCAGATTTTTAAAAGATTTTTTTATATTAAGAAAAAATAATCTGCAGGACATGATGATTACTGTAATGTGATTGGAGTTTATCATCTAAAATGAGATTCTTATCAATGAATCAATCAATCAACATTTATTTATAAATCACATTTAAACACAACATAAGTTGATCCAAAGTTCTGTACAACAGAACAAGGTAAAACAATCAGAACATCAACATCTAAATATTTTTAAAGGCTAAAGAATAAAAATATGATTTAAGGGAAGATTTATAAATAGCAAATGATGACTCACACCTCACAGGAAAGGGGAGACTGTTTCAAAGTTTGTGTCCAGCCACACAAAAATCCAGGCCACCCTTGGATTTACAGCGACAATGGGAGACAGACAAAAGTAATTGACTGGAAGATCTGAGCACTCTGGATGAGGGTGAAGAAGGTCACTGACGTATTTTGGTACAAGACCAGACAATGCTTTATACACAAAAAGAAGTTCCCTTTTTCTAGACCCTGTTAAAAACCTGGCTGCCACATTTTGAACAATTTGTAATCAGGTTAAAGCAGATTGAGAATGTCCAATGTACAGTGAGTCACAATAGTTTAGTCATGATGTAATAAGAGCATCTTTCTTAGGAAGAAAATGTTTCCAAATCTTTCCCAGAAAGAAAATGTTTTTATCTGTGCAGTGGATCTGAGATGAAAGCAGCTTCCCTTAATAACAGCACTAATCTGTTTATAAAATAGAATTGAAGAGTCAAAAATGACTTCAAAATTCTTAAACTGATTTTGAAGAAAAATTTAAAGAAAATGGACCTAGATGAGCTTCCTCGACAAAAGAAGATGACATGGGACAGGCTAAAAACAAGACTTAAGTTATACCTTCACTTAACCACAGAAAATTATTCACCATTCAACTTTTAATGTCTTCAAGCCGCTTTAGCTGAATCTCAAAGGGGCATTTAGTGTCTGGTCTGACTAGAAGGTAAAACTGAGAGTCATCAGCATAGAAGTGATAAGAAATATTAGATTTCTGAAAGATATAACCCAGGAGAGGCATATAAATGGAAAATAATAATGTTCATGGGTATTCATCAATGAAGAGATGTCAGAAAGGCAATGGAAAGGAAATGAAAAGAGAATAAGAGAAGGAAAGTTGTTCATCATTGTCAAAGCAATGATGGGAGAAGCCATGAGACCTTATCAATGATCACAGTTATTTAGCATACAGAAAGAACAGTAGTGGACTGAGTACTGACCCCTGCGAGACTTAAGCATTAAGGATGTGAGGAAATTGATCTTCTCTTAGCTACATGCTACACTGAAACTTCCAAGTGTGATAAGAACCAAGAACCAGGTAAGAAAATAACTCAGATTCCATAGTCATTTAGAGAGGAAATGAAGATCTGGCGATTCACGGTGTCAAAGGCAGCTTAAGGCATCCTCACAGAGGATGAGGACATAAGGCATAATTTGTAAAGCCTCAGTGACTTTAAGGAGGGGCATTTATTTAGAATCCATGGCCTTGTAACTAGACTGGTTGGCATTCAGGTGGTCGTTTACTTGAAAACTGTAGACAGTTGTCCAGGTACTGCATGTTCCAGATTCTCGGGCAGAAATGGAAGGAGAGAAAGAGGTTTTCAATTAGCAACATTAGTAGGGTTAATGGTAAATTTCTGAAGGCCAAGAGACCAGGCCACTTGATAAAGACAGACCAATAAGTCAAAACATTATGATCACCAGCCTAATATGGTGTTGGTTCTCCATGTGCCCCAAAATAATTCCCCCAAGGACTGGACTCTGCTAAACCTTTTAAGGTGCCCTGTGGTATCTGTACACCAGGATATTAGTGCCAGATCCTCTTAAGTCCTCTTAAGGTGACCTTCCATTGCTCCAAGTTCTGTTTCCAATGCTGCCTGTCCATTGTAGGTGCTTTCAGCATTGGACAGGGATTAGAATGGGCACTCTGGCTCATCTCAAAAAGTTCAAACTTGGTCACAGGATCTTCCAGCAGAAAAATGATCCTAAGAATACCAAGTTGTAAACAAAATGGCTTAAGGAAAACACATTGAAAGTATTGGAGTGGACATAATAAAATCCTGGAGTGAATCCCATAAAAAATTGTGGACTGAACTGAAAAACATGCCTGAGCAAGGAAGCCTACAAAAATGACTGAGTTACACCAGTTCTGTCATGAGGAATGGGCACAAATTCCAGCAAAGTACTATGAGATACTTGTGGAAGACTACCCCAAAAATTTTATTCACATTCAAGCAATTTAAAAGGCAATGCCAGAAAATACTAACAATTTGTATGTAAACCAATGACTGTATATATAGGTGGACAACATGGCACCATTTACTTCCATTGTGCAGTTTTGAGTCCTATTTTGGTTGAATTGAAAATCGAAGAATTTGCACTGTAGGTCAAAATTGGAACCAGAGTCTGTGGCATAGAGACTTTAGAGACATAGCATGGGCAGTAGATATAGCCAGTCAGACAGTGGGTCTGCCTCTTGCCTGCCCATATTTGCCATGGACACTTTTATGGTTCATGCCAGTAGCACACATTTTGACATAGTACAGCATTACTGATTAATATGTAAAATGCTAAACTGTAGTCATATATTTTATGCAAGTGTATTGATTTGACTGTTTTCAGATTTTAGAGCTTTGAGTCATGGCTGAATGAGCTACCATTTGCTAGCTATCTGCCATTAGATAATCTATCATGTTAATCAAAGTAATAAGTACTAAAATAACATACCAACTGGAAATATGCTAGTAAACAGCAGTCTTTTACCTTAACATATTCTGTAGGTGGAGAATGTTTAATATGGAGTTACTGGCTAACCTTACCATGCTACCTTGAGTGTTAGCTAAGGTTATACCATCAATAGTATATTGTTATGACATATAGCTAGTGTTAGCCGCTTTGGTCTTAAGACATCACTTCATTCACTCACATTGGTTTGCTAGTTATAATGTTAGGACAATGAGGTAGCTTAGAAATCAACTGAGGGTCTGTTAGAACAGTTTAGAGTGGAAAAAGACATGGTTTTGCTACAGAAACTTTAGGTGTTTGTTGAAAATTAGCTGTTCATTCATGAGGCTTGGCTGTCATGTCCAAAACTGTGAATCACCTCATCAACCACAGCCTTTTAATTATCATCAAATAACTGCTATGAAAAGCATGGTAAACTGAACTCGTAAAAATGCAGAATACTATTTCTGAAAATAATTTGTGGAGATGTGATTTAAAATAAGTATGACTTATCTTTTATTCACTAGTGGGAATGGCATGGGTAAATAATTGAACTCCAGCCAGACACTAGAGGGCCGCAGAGACATTTTGGCCTCAACTTTTCACCTGTTTTTGTCCATGAATGATGTCCCATATTTCCAGTCATTGATGCAAATGTTTGAACAACTGAAAATCTGAAATAGTAAATAAACGCTGAAATAAGTCTGTCTCTTGGTTATTATTTTTTAAATGACCTCTTAAGAAAATAAAGTAGATACCCTAATTGACAACACAGAAAACATGTGGTGTTGTGCAAAATTGAGATTGGTTGTCTTTAGCTTAGGTGTATGCAAGATTTTGTATATTGTAAATAATGATATCAGTCTTAACTTTTTATTTTCTCTTAATTTTATGTTACATTGTCTTGTAATGGAGTATTTGTACATACATAATATGATCTAGCTAATATAGAATTAATCTTGACATTTTTAGTAGCTTACTTTACAATTTCTGAACTATATACAAAATAAATGTATATATGCCTGGCCTTAGACTGATCAAACTGTGCGTTTCATTGGCTCTTCTGATATCCTTTTAAATTGTATTTAACTTCAGTAGGAGATATAGATTAGAAACTTAATGTTTGCCAAAAAAAATCATAGCAGTATTTTTCTTCACGAGCACATATGCTAGCAATATGCCTAAGCAATTTTAGAACTCATTTATATTTATTCATTTGACCGATGTTTTTATCCAAACCCACTTACAAGTGAGACATGCTGAGATATGCTGCAATATAGCCATACGGATAAGGTTTCAGAGCCTTGTTCATGAGCTGAGATTGGTGCTCCCACCCTTCTGCTCACTGGTGCAGTACCTTAATTACTGAACACCTTTGCCATTTCACGTGCATACAAAGACATTCATGACAATGAAACATATTGTGTGGTAGATTAAATCTTTATACAAGCTTTTGGACTACACTGGAAGAGTGTAAGTGAATGTTGTAATGTGTATGAACACAGGAAGGATGTTTTGACAATATTATACCTTTGCAAAACTTGTACCAGATCATCTTGAAAAATTACACTACTACAGGTACTCAATGCAAGACAATTAGTAAAGCAGAACAAAAAAAGGGATGCAAAAATCAATCTTGCTCTAAGTAGCCAATCTCCTTTCATGAATTCAAGTAGGAATGTTTTGGCTTGTACACAAATTCTAACAGCTGCCCTCCCATTATTCAAGCTAATCTAATGCTTAATTTCCATTTTCTGACATTAGGGAGATTAGCCCGACAGTCAACTGATACTGTGGGAGGACTAATGAGGCACATACACGATATGACAAGATGAAAAATTAAAATATGAACCACTCAAATATGTTGATCTGTCTGTCTGTCTCTGCTTTGTCTCTTTTTTCTCACTCTTTTTCCTGGAATCTAGAATCTCAGCCATCCATTTTTTTGGATTCCAGACTAGAGGCTCAGCAGGCACCAGAGAACATGATGATGGACACTACAGTATGTGTGGTTTGATTTTATCTTGGCAATCTCTTAAAAATGTACTCCCAAAAAAGGTTTCATATGTTTCCTTCCTTGCTAGGGGGCTAAGTACTGTATACAACCTGTCAGTCAGTGACTGGCTCTAGGGAAAGAGAGTTAGAGAAAAGAAGAAAACTGTCTGAAACTGTGTGAACATCTGATAAGGGTTATGAAGAAGTTCCTTATAGGCAAACAAACACAGAAAAAATGAAGCACTTCCTGATACTATAGCCCGGGTGGATAATTAGTGTATAGTTTTGTGCCATAAAACACCATTTGAATCACACATCAAAGACTACATATCAGTGTTGGCTTTATGCAGCACCTTAGTGAATTCAACTAAGGACGATGAAAGTATGTAAATAGATAACAATGAATTAGAAAAAACAAAAATATTGTATATCTGCATATTGTAAACATTGTATACTAAGACACGTGAGACCTATATGGTGTGTGTGTGTGTGTGTGTGTGTGTGTGTGTGTGTGTGTGTGTGTAATTCTTATTCTAATTATTCTTAAGGAAATAAATACTTGAAGGAGACTAACATATAAGTGTTCATCTTTTTTTGGATTTGCTTGATTTATACATCCAGATGCATATTTGCACACATACACTCATGCCAAAATGAAAATAGCTTAAAGATGTGGTTAGTTTGTACATGGCTGGGGCCCCCAACATTTGAACAGGATGCAGTATGAAGTAAGTGGACTGTGACAGACATTTGACTCCTCAGACTACAGCTTATCTTCTTCAGTCCCCAAGAACTTAAAAAAGTAAATGATTAGTGAAAAAGTGAAAAGTAACAGAAGAATTTTCTTTAGTCCAAAAACGTTACATTCAACACTTAAAACCTTACAACCTAAACTTTTTTGGAGCAAAGATACTGCTGAGGATTTACTTGAGGATACAAATTGAATGAATATCATGTACATTGATGAAGCTACTAAATTTTGTAAAGACCAAAAAATTTAGAATGTTTAAAGAAACAAATGTAACAAGACACTTATTTGCCTCCATGGAACCAATGGTTCCATCACATTTTTGTTCACTGACTAAAGCTAGCAAAGAAAATGACTCAGTATTATAAGAGTGGCCTTGCACAAGTTTGTCACATGTCAGCACTGTAAATTCTAGTACATTGCGACATACTTTTAGCAACCAGCTTTCAGTAGTGGTTTATGTCAAACTTTATGGAGTCGTGGTGGGTTGTTGCCTCACATTTCCAGGATTCAATTATGAGTTTGGTTTAGTTCTGCATGATTTTGATGCTCATATGGATTTACTCTGGTTTCCTCCCACGTCCAAAAAACATGCCTGTAGATGGATTGGCTTCACTAAATCCCCCCGGATGTGAATATATTTGTGCATGATGCCTTGAAATGGACCAGTGTCCCATTCAGAGTGTACTTCCTCCTCACTCCCAGTGTTCACATGACTCCAGATACACCATGACCCTGACCAGGATAAAAGTGCTTACTGAAGATGAATGAATGAATAAATGAATATTTATTTTGTTTAACTGAGTTAGACAATTATGTATTAGGATCAGGTGTTCTTTGTCATAGATCACATTAGGTGAATGTTTATTCAGATGTGTTTACTGTGTCCTGTATGTATATGTATATGTGCTTTCTTGAGCAGCAGGACCTTGCGAGCACTGCAGGATTTCAGTCCTTCATGTCGTAGTGTGTTACCAATTGTTTTCTTGGTGACTATGGTCCCAGCTGCCTTGAGATCATTGACAAGATCCTCTCATATAGTTCTGGGCTGATTCCTCACTGTTCTCATGATCATTGCACGCCACGAGATCTTGCATGTAGCCCCAGGCTGAGGGAGATTGACAGTTATTTTTTGTTTCTTCCATTAGGGAACAATCTCACCAACTGTTGTCACCTTCTCACCAAGCTGCTTGGCAATGGTCTTGTAGTCCATTCCAGACTTGTGTAGGTCTACA
>JAOUWY010000011.1:10098979-10119186 GCA_025728095.1 Prietella phreatophila
GAATCAGCAGGACAGAAGCTTATCTTGACACACATATGGCTGCTTGGTACATGACGTGAATGGATGTGTGTGTGAGAGAGAGTGAGTGAGTGTATACAGTCATGGCTTTGAGTTTCATAATTGAACGTTACATTGCTAAGGCTAATATTTGCTCTGAAATGGTCCAGCTTGTCTCTTGGCTTCTTTTCTCGTTTTTATGTTCTTGGAGATTTTCGTTCTGCCTTTATGATCTTCCTTTATATTTAATCATTAAAGATCTGAGATCTGGCTTTGAGGCTATGCCAAAGTGCTAATTTCATGGTCAAGCCTTTACCCTTGTTCACCAGGGTCTAATTACGCTGGTTAAAATTTGATTAGGATATGAATCTCTAGGAACATTACAATTTGATTTGCTAGTTTCATTTAGATTTGGAATTAGTATGACACGATTGTTTGTACAGCTCTGTGCTATTTTGATTTCTGTTTTATTTCTGTAGCTTGCATGATATTTTTTGCTAGTATGGTGTGAACACTCCCTGCTTTTAAAACACAATGATTTTTATGCATTATGAAAAACACTAGGCTTAATGTGTCCCAAGTGTATTTTACATCTGAACTGTGCGATTTATATTTTTAATTAAAAATGTTTAGCTTACAGTGTGCGTGTGTGTTTTCAAAATTCATAAATGCACTGTAGCAGTACACGGGCATGCAGTAATTGATTTCTATTCTCCAGTATTTCACAAATAATAATATAATAATATATTGGAAGACATTTTAATTACCATTTTAATTAATTACTGTTGAATGTTGACAGATGTCAATAGTAGTCAGATGAGCAGATAAAATGTTGATTAAGTAAGCAACATAAGAAAATACATTAAGCCTGATTTATGTTGTGTTCTATTAAGCCTATATTGTGTTTAAATATTATGTTTCAAATCTGCCATACAGGAAAAAAACACAACACAGGCTATAAAAAAAATGAAACACTGCTTAAGGAATGGGTTTATAATCTATTAATAATTAACAATAAATTATGGTATCCTAAATGGAATCAGATAAAATCTATAACTCTATAGAGTCCTACCCTAAACAAATGATAACATTATTTAATCAAAGAATAAAAACCTATAACCCAGACATGTAAGTCAGATCGTGATGTTTTGTGCATCAAAACGTTTTTGATAATTGCAATGTATCTAAAAGTGAAGTATTTTGCCAGTCCCTAAATTTGATACACTCCCTGTCCACCTTTTTAGGAACACATGTACACTTGCACATCCGTGCAGTTATGTAGTCCGCCAATCATCTGGCAGCAGCATAATGCAAAAAAATATATATATATAAATAATAAAATAAAATAATCATGCAGATACAGGTCAAGAGCTTCAGTTAATGTTCACATCAGAATGAGGAAAAAGTGTGGTCTCTGTGACATTGATTGTGGCATGGATGTTTGTGCCAGATGGGCTGGTTTGAGTATTTTAGAAACTACGGATTCTGACTCCTGGGATTTCCACACACAACAGTCTCTAGAGCGTTTACACAGAATGGTGCAAAAAACAATAAACTTTGAGTAAGTGACAGTTCTGTAGGTGGAAACACCTTGTTGATAAGAGAGGTAAGAGGAAAATGGCCAGATTGGTTTGTGCTGCCAGGATATTCTTCTTCTTCTTATCCACCCACGCTAAGTAGCATATTGGGCGACAAGAGAGAAATCCCCCTCGCCGTTTCCATAGCGGTTAGGGTTTTTACAGGGACGGGTTGCTAGCCCGACGCCCAACCCTCCATTTTGCATCCGGGGACCGACAACGGCGGACACCACGGACAATTTAGACACGCCAATCAGCCTACCACGCATGTCTTTGGACTAAGGGAGGAATCCGGAGTACCCGGAGGAAACCCCCGCAGCACGGAGAGAACATGCAAAGGCGCTAACCACTAAGCCACCATGCGCCCTGCTGCCAGGATATAGAAACTCAAATAATCACTGTTTACAACCGTGGTGAGGAGAAAAGCATCTCAGCATGCCTGAAACATCAGACTTTGAGGTGGATGGGCTACAAAAGCAGAAGACTATATCAGGTTCCAGTCCTGTCAACCAAGAACAGGAATCTGAGGCTATAATGAGCAAAGGCTCACCTGAACTGGACAGATGAAGATCAGAAAAATTATGTTAGAATGTAACTTGGCTTGTGCTGACTAACAAATTAGCAAAACGAAGATGTTCAGATCTTGAGTTTGTAGACCACATTTACATGAACCATGTGAAAATAAATAATATAAAGTATACGATTTGAAGTGGAATTTCTATCCCTGTTCAGGAGGGCATAAACTGAAGGAGCAGCAGTTCCGCCTGGACTGGTCCTGGATCTCCCTACAGAAACAGAACTACATGGTGGACGAGCAGGCCGGGGTGCTGGAAGTTGTGCTCAGACGTAGAGGATATCTGGGGGAAACGTCTTTTGTAGGTGAGTCTGTGGTGGATGTACAATCCCCTCCAAAAGTATTGGAATTTATTAGTAAGGTCAATTCCTTTTGTTTTTGCTATAAATTGAAGTAATTTGGGTTAAGGTCAAAAGATGAATGAGTAGATCAGAATTTCAGCTTGAATCACATAATCCGCAGTCAGTATCCTGAGCCATAACTTGAGGCACCTCATTTATTTTTTTAACAATTTATTTTTGTGTTGTTTGTTGTTGTTGTTTTTCCATAATCCCAAATGAAAGGTGATGCAAATGCTCCAATCACTAGACCCTGGCAAAACTTAATATGGACTTCAGTCATTAGCATCGAATAATCTTTTGCATTAAAGTAAATCTGAATTCATGGTATGAGCTGTTATTGCTCCGGCTTATCAGTGGTGGTTTTTATCCAGTGTTTGAATGGGTTTTATTCTCCTTTTTCTTTAGAGGCTAAGATGAAAGTTTGTTGTATCTGCAGTCTCAGAGCAGTCAGAATAATTATGTGTGTGTGTGTGTGTGTGTGTGTGTGTGTATACCTACTTATTTTACTTTGTCTGCCAACGATCAAAATCAGTGTCAACATATTCATATTTCTGAAGGTTTTGAGTTATGCTGTGTGTGTGTGTGTGTGTGTGTGTGTGTGTGTGTGTGTGTGTATGTCATATAAAGAGTGTGTATGAAAGGAAGTTTTTGCAGAAAAGAAATCAAGCTAACAAAAAACAGGATAAGAAAAGACGATTAAAACAGAAACATAGGAAAAGAGAAAAGGAAAAAGTGCTCAAACTAATGGGGGTTGGAAAAAAGGACATGATGTTTCTCTCACTTTAGGGAGCTGGAGACTAATTTATCCCTCTGCATGCTGGCTTTAATTTATAAGCTCATATTTAAATAAACAGCTCAGTCAGGCATTCAGCATATACAACCTTCACGTCCTGACAAAAAAAAAAGATTATGTTTATCCAACGCTCTACCAGGAAGTGCTTTATTTCAGGTTGCACTATATGACCAAAAGTATGTGGACACCTGACCATCACACCCATATGTGGATCTTCCCAAAACTGTTCCCACAAAGTTGGAAGCACAGACCTGTCTAGAATGTCTTCGTTTAGAGTGCCATTATGATTTCCCTTCATTGGATCTAAGGGGTCCAAACATGTTCCAGTATGGCAGTGTTGCTGTGCAGAAAGTGAGGTCCATAAAGACATGGTTTGACAAGGTTAGGGTGGAAGAAATCGAACGGCCTGCCCAGAGCCCTGACCTCAACCCCACTGAACACTTTTGGGATGACTTGGAAGGCTGAGTGTATCCCTCCTCATCCGACATCAGTGTCCAGCCCCACTAATGCTCCTGTGGCTGAATTTAAAAATTGGCACAGCCATGCACCAAAATCTAGTGGAAAGCCTTCCCAGAAGAGTGGAGGTTATTACAACAGCAAAGGGGGTTTAAATCTGAAATGGGATATTCAATTAAGCAATATTGTACAAGCAAGAGTGCAATTATCCTGAATACCGCCGATACTCACTATGACCACACAATTTCGAGTGCGATATAGCGTTTAACAGTAAACAAGAAATTATTACTGAGTAAGTGACATTTCGGACGCAATATGGTTTCTCCATTCTGTTTATATCGCCACTTGCTGAGAGAGATCCCTAAGAAGCCACATTTACTTCATAGCATGGTGGCTCACAATGATTTGTTCATTACTGTTAAAGGTGCTTCCAGTAAAATTGGTATCCTTTCTTTTATCTACATCTGATAAGCTTTTATATTTGAAGCCAAAAGTTATATTCCTGAAAAGTATTGTTTGTTATTTCTTCTGATGCTGTCACTAACACTCCTGTGGTAACCTTTTTGAACTAGGAGGTGGAATTTCATGTGGCAAACAGATGATTGATGAAATGTCCCAGTGTGGTTATAAAAAATATAAGCACACTGAACACCAGTCAAGTGAACCAGAACTAAATGTTGTGTAAAAAGTTCATTTGGGTGTGATGGTCAGGTGTCTACAAACCTTTGCCAATATAGTGTAACTAAAACAGTGTAAAGGGGAACCTAAAACTGAATTTGTAATAATGCTTGGGAAAAAGACATGTATATATGTTGATGATGAAATATATTAAAATTATATTGCTTCTGAATTCAAATATATGAAATTTAGACCTTGAAAAAAATTCAAGCTCTCAAGAATTCATGTTAAAAATATTCAAGCAATTAAAAATTCAGTCAGTTAATTCAGGTTGGGCGATTCAGAGAAAACATCTGGGGTACTCAGAATGAACACATAAGCCAGGCTCTAATCCATTTCAATCCTGGCCAATCACAACACACCTCAGAGCTCATGGAGGCAGAGCTTCATTTCTTAGCCATATTTTCAGGTGATGCCTTGTACCGCCCCAGAGGGTCAACCCACTGGGGTTTTCCCAATTTTTCCGCAAAACGTTACTTGTGCTACCTTTTCATGATCCATCCATCCATTTTCTACCGCTTAGTCCTTCTTCAGGGAACTTGGAGCCTATCCCAGGGCACATCGGGCACAAGGCGGGGTACACACTGGACAGGGTGCCAGTCCATTGCAGGGCATAATCACATACACACTCACACACCCATTCATACACTACGGACACTTTAGACACGCCAATCAGCCTACCATGCATGTCTTTGGACTGGCGGAGGAAACTGGAGTACCCGGAAGAAACCCCCGCAGCACGGGGAGAACATGCGAACTCCGCACACACATGCCCCCGGCAGGAATCGAACCCCCGGAGGCGAACGTACTAACCACTAAGCCACCGTGCGCCCCCTTTTTGTGATATGAAATCAAATTAAATATTAGACTAAATTGTCTAATTAGCTGTCATTATATTAGATAAGCAGCTTCTTGGTTTCTAACAGACATATTTTAGCATTACATTAACAAACCAGCCATGCTTTAGCATATGACTGCAATCAAGGTTGAAACTCATGAGACAAGCTCTTTTTTTTCCTGATCTTCAGTTATGGTCAACAAGATGATTTTTCAACTACTACAAATTCAGGTTCTGCTGACTCTGATTTCACACCATAGCATAACAGAAAAATATAAATAATCCAGTGAGACGTTCTGCAGGCAGAATCATCTTATTGATGACAGAGCTCAGATGAGAATGGCCAGACCGGTTGACAAGAAGGTGACTTAACTGCATCTCAGAATACACCAAGCCTTGAGTAGGATGAGGTACAACAGCAGACGACCACATCAGGTTTTATTCCAGTCAGTCAAGAACAGGAATCTGAGCCTACAGTGGACACAGGCTCACCGAAATTGGCCAGCTGAATAAAAACACCTCATGGTATTTTTTTTCAAGTGTCCACTTTATGTGAACCTGTGCACCCCTATAGCTTCAGATTCCTGTTCTTGGCTCATGAAAATGTGCTTTTATTTGAACCCCTGTAGTGTATCTTTGTTTGAGATTTCTGGTTGTCTGTCTGTGCATCTCTCCAAGATTCTCATTACTGCGATATGTCAAGAACAACTGTTTGAATGTTATATGGAAATATCATTGCCACCAGCAAATGAACTGATTAGATTTTGGAATTGATCCACATTTCTCAAGGTCACAGCTGGATGAATGTCGCAGCTGGTCAAAGGTCGAATGTCTGAAATAGTTTTTCAGGCATACAAATTACAACCCCAATTCATAAAACTTGGGACAGTACAGGAGCAATCTGTAAATGTACTTTGACTTGTGTTTAAACAAAAAAAACGTATAAAGACAGTGTATTTGATGTTTTACCTAATCAACTGCACAGTTTTTTTTGATGATAAATGTTTATTTTGAAATTGAACACGTTCTAATAAAATTGGGATAGAGGCAACTGAGGCAATCGTCTAATCATAGTATGGAGCCTCCAAAAAAGACCTAGTCCATCAAGAGCAAGGATCGGTTTAGGTTCGCCAATCTGCCAACAGATGCGTCAGTAAACAATCCAACACTTTGAGAAGAACACTTCCCAAAGACAAATTGGTAGGATTTTGGGCATTTCACCTTCTATAGTGCACAGTATAATGAAAAGATTCAAGGAATCTGGTCAAATCTCAGTGTGTAAAGGGCATGACCGAAAACCACTTCTGAATGAGTGTGATCTCAGTCATGTGTCTGTAATGGATATCCCGAGGAGGGCTCAGGAATACTTTTGGTAAACCTGTCAATCAACACCATTCGCCGCTGCATCCACAGATGTAAGTTAACACTTTACTATGCAAAGCATAAGCCGTACATCAACAATGCCGAGAAGCGCTGCTGACTTCTCTGGGCTCGGTCTGATCTGAGATGGACAGTAGCACAGTGGAATCATATTTTCTGATCAGACGAGTCGACATTTCAAATAGGTTTTGGACAAAACAGCCATCGTGTTCACCAGGCCAAAGAGGAAAAGGACCATCCAAGCTGTTATTAGCATCAGGTCCGAAAGCCATGGTATGGGGGTGTGTCAGTGCCCATGGCATGGGTAACTTGCACATCTGTGAGGGCCAATAGCTATGTACACATTTTGGAGCTGCCATCCCGAGCAGGACAACGCCAAGCTACATTCTGCCTGGATTACATGCACATGGTTGCTTAAGCAGAGTGTGAGCACTAGCATGGCCTACCTGCAGTCCTGACCTGTCTCGGATTGAGAATGTGTGGCTCATTATAAAGTGCAGAGTAAGGCAACAAAGGCCTCGTACAGTTGCCCAGCTGAACAAATGCATAATGGATGAATGGGGGAAAAAATCTGCTTGCTACACTTAACCGACTGGTGTCTTCAGTGGCCAAAAGCTTAATAAGTGTTATTAAAAGAAAAGGTGATGCTACACACTGGCAAACAGTCGACTGTCCCAACGTTTTTTGATTGTGTTGCAGGCATTTGTGTATATTTTCTCATATAAATTAAATTCACAAAGTAAAAGATTAAATAACGTATTAATAATATGTTTTCAATAAAGTACAGGGCGAATTAAATTTTCAAATGACTCATTTTGTTTTTTTTGTTTTTTGCATTATCCATACTGTCCCAACGTTTTTGGAATTGGGCTTGTATTTACAAGAAGAACTAGACTTGATGCTGTCTCCTTCATCTGGTTACATAAAGGAAATATTCGATGTAGAGAAAGTTGTTCTATGACTCGATATATCTGCTAAGTGTGTGTCTTCAAATGTATTAAAAACTACTGAAAACAAATTAGTAGCTAAAGGGCCACATATTCAACTCTTCACAGCTATTCTGCTTTTCCCAGCATACACAACTACTCCATTCCAGTACTCTCCTGCAGCGTTCATCTTCTCCACCTCTTCACTTCTTCTCCACATTCTTAGTGCACAGAAAAGCCCTCCTGCTGTCCAAATGATAGGCTTGAAAGTGAAGCTATTCTTTCACGTTTTTCCCCCTTTATATTTACTTTCTTTCCACTATCTATATCTCAGTGCTTTCCTCTTTGAAGATGCTCTCCATCATCTTTCATGTATTTTCTATTGTTAAGGGAGCACAGAGGACATAGTAGAGGTTGAATATGAAATTATTCTCATACTGCCTGGAGACTTTATTCAGATGTAAGCAGAATTCAGATCATGGTGCTTATTTATCAAACCCCTCAGAAAAATCTTGGAGCAGGCTTATTTATTTATTTTGCTATTTGTGGCCTATAGGAATATAATTGTATGGTGAGAATAAACCGATCGTAGACCAGCTGTTTTAGTCTTAGCTAACCCACTTCTTATCCACGTTGATGGTGAATCAGACTGTTTAATTTAGAAATATGACATCATTTAAGTTAAATTCGTTGTTGTTGTTGTTGTTTTTTTCTGATGGTGTTCTAAAATAATAATTTCAGTGTTTTATATGACATCTCCTTTCAGAATAGCTCTCATTAGAGTGCATCTTTCAGGTTTTATTTAAAATATATATATATTGGAGTTAAATATAGAAGGGTATGCACTCTAATTTTTAACATCACACTCTCTGACACACGAGCAAGGACCAAGGTTACTGAGCTACAGGCCTGAATTAAGCTTGTAACCTGAAGAAATGTAATTCCACCCAGCTGTTTGGGAGGCTCTGACAGAAGGGACCCTGCCAGCCCCTGTGCTTGAAGTGATTCTGATCAAACACTTTATAACAGATTCAACACAGATTGCCCCAATGGGAGGGGCGTTCTAGACTTACTCGTCACTCCTTGGCAAGTTGCAGTTACAATATTGTACATATTTGTATTCTGTCATTACACAACCTTCAATTTCCTACACATCTTATTGCAGCCAGAATGACTAATGTTCTAGAATGACATCCATATTTCATTAGGCATAATTTCAATAGTATTGATTAAGGATCTATGCTTGTGACTAGAAAGAATCTTGATCTTAGAACTATCAGGTTCCTTGCACCCCAACCAAGCAGTGTGCTACAGAGGCCAATCCTGTGCTTTTAGGATTTGTGAAAAAAAAACATTTCTAGGTAATAGAGATGAAATATATCCTCTTCAATTATGATTTGCCATTTCCCCAAATCACCCTATAATCCTTTATTCTATGTTTATAATTTCAGAACCGTGATATAACGTTACAACAGAGGCATGTAGAAAGCACGTCAAATTGACAAATAAAACCACTGTGTCATTTTAAAGTCACGTCCTCTCTTTACAGAAGAAAAAAAAAACAATGTTTATTTAAATGTACATTTAAAGAATTAAACCCTGAGTTTGTCTCATTCTTGAATGTGCTCCAATAAACTCCATTGTAATGCATTCCGCTATACTTTAAAAGTGGCTGAGCTCAACACTCAGCACATTGTTGCTTTTCTTCAAATACCTAACATGGTTGTCTTCGTTGAAATTTAGACAATGAAATACAATAACTGTCCTATCACAAATGAATTTGAATTGAAGTGTGTTTGAGAGACTAGTCAGAGCTGCAATAGATGAAGTGTTGGGGTGTTTATATGTGACATTTTAGCACGTGCCCCTGAAATATTTGTCTTGTTATTTTTTACAAGAGAAAATTAGCCAGGAAATGGATAGGTTGTTTAACTTGAATGATGCCAAGATGTACAAACTCCAGCAGGCTTCATGACAGGAATCAGAGATCGATTAAGAGTGCACCTATAAAGCCAAATTTCGTGGAGGATTTGTGAGTTGACAGTTATTACATTTCTTTGTGACAGTTATTCCATTTCATTTTGGCACAAATCAGCACTATATGGATTGATATGCAATTATAATGACCATATTATTTGGAGGAAAGCAGTGAAGTATTTACCATTTAGTTTAGTCGTTTAATAAGTGGAACGCAATATACATTAGCTGAGTTGATGGCATTTCGAAGTAATGTGCATTCATTTCAGCATTTCATTCATTAAATGTAAATCCATGCATTGTTTTGCAAACTGTGTATAAATCCCTCAGTTTTGAACAATATTAAGAATCACAAGAAGCAGTGTGACTGCTATTGTCATGAAAATTATGTACAGTCTTATCAGAGCATATAAATTCTGAAACTTTTTCCACAGGGAAGTATGGCCTCACCATTAACCTTAAATTTATCCAGATGTTCATTGATTCGGACCTACTAATGGAAGAAAAATAATTGTAATCTTTTCCTCTGCACTAGCTTAATATAACTAAATATGGGCCAGTCTTTCCCTCTCTTAATCCATTTCTCTCCTTTCTTTTGAAGGAATTGGTACTTTTGATGGCAGTGCTGAGAAGGGGAAGGACTTTCAGGGAAAAGTTCAGAAACAGGTGCAGTTTAACCCAGGCCAGAGCACAGCTACATGGAAGATCAAAATCCTTTCTGATGGGAAGTATGAGCAGTCTGAGACCTTCAACATCATTCTGTCTGAGCCAGTCATGGCAGCATTGGAGTCACCAGCAGTGGCCACAGTGGAGATCGTGGATCCAGAAGATGGTAAGTGGAATGTTAAGGTTCTGTAAGGCAATTATCTTATTTTAAGATACCAAGGTATAACATTTTGATGCCCAATAAGGCACAGTGTTTTTTAAATTTTTAAAATTTTTATTTATTTTATTTTTTTAATTATGCGATATTTTGACTGAAAACATCGAATATATATTGACTGGCATGCAATAACTCATTTCATAAACAAATAAGTCAGAACCTTATGATTCCAATGTCTCAGATTGTTGCCCTCCATGGTAGTTTTTTGTAATTAAATTAAATTGCCAATGATTATTATTTTTTTTAGCAAGACAGTACTCAGAGGAAAAGCAAATGTAAAAAGAAAAAAAACCACAGATAAAAAAGAAAATTCAGCATATTTCTACGATGTCATGCTTAATTATTATGTGTATATATAAACATATTGCAAAACAGTGCACTTGTATTACACATATACATGGATGACAAAGTAAAGGATAAATTGCTTAAATGGCCCTGAACATAGATTCTAAAAGTCACAGGAACTGTACTGATGGGATGAACACCATTCCTCAACTGGCGTTTGGATGATGTGGTGGAAAGCTCTGTCTAAAACATTAGTCCAATATCTCTCATACAGTGGTGCTTGAAAGCACCTTTAATTAGATTCTCTTTATCTAATTTTAGGACTGATGATGAAATCTGTTTGTTTTGTCATATTTATGCCGAAAAATAGGAAATTCTAAAGGGTTCACAAATTTCCAAGCACCACTGTAGCTTCTCAGTTGTTGAGATGTAGAGACTGTGAAGACCATAGAATATTATTTTCATTTTCATACTGCTGAAACTATTCCTATTTTCATACATACTTTTCATATAAATGCTAGAAAAAGATTAGAGATTACAATTCACATCAGCCACTGCACATCGCCTGATCACGTCACATGACTGTCTGCACCTGATTTTTTTTCTCCACCCAAGAGAAAATCTTGGAGTCCCTGAGGTTGGAACCAGAGGGGATGGAGCCTTGGATTAGAGACACAGAAGCATGGCTGAAAGCATGCATAAGATCTTACCCTACCCGAATCAATGGAGAACGTCGCTCAGCCTCCCTGCTCGACTGAGGATGTTGCTCTGTTTCTCGGTTTGGCCGAGAGCTCCGCCTTGCCTCCTTGCTCTGCCTCGGACTTCACAACGCCATCCTTCTCCACACAAGACATCGTTCAGCCTCTATGTTCCGCTAAAGACATCACTCCGTTTCTATACTTCGCACTGCATGTTGTTCCCTCTTTGTGCTCCAGGGAGAACTTGCTCCTCCCTCATGCTTCACATAGAGCATCGATCCCCCCTCTGGCCTCGCAGAGAACTTCGCTCCCCCCTCTAGCTCCATGCTTAATGTTGTGTATCCCTCGGGCTCCAACTTAAGCTTCATTCCCCCCTCTGGCTGCGTGATAGCCGTTGCTCTACGCCCAATCCAAGCCGAGGATATCGCGCCATCTCTCTGCGGTACGAAAGAGACTGCCTCGCACCTGTACCCCAGAGAACACGTTAATCTCCTCTTTTTGGACCCGCAAGGGATGACACATCATTGAACTTGGAAATGCTTAGGGACATCTGGTCTGGGTGTTCAAGGCCCCCTCCTAAACTTATTATGCACTTCGGGAGCCACCCATTAAAGGGGTGGGGGGTGGGGGGGTTCTGTCATGTAAATACTGGAAAAAGACTAACTTTCTTTACTGTTGGTTCCTGTTGCTGTGTTAAGGTCATTGTTCTATATTTTGTGTTCTATAGTTGCTGTTATGTGTTTTATTTTGATTTCTATTAAAACTTTATTTGCACTTCCATCCATCTTCACCTCTGTTACATAACAATACTCATCAATCTGATCCTTCATGGTCAGTGAATGAGGATATTATCATCCTGGTAGAGACCACTCCTAGGACTTCAGATCATAGGATAAAGGTGATGAGTCAGAAGAACATTTATTGATTTACACTGTCTTTTCCCTCTAAGGAAAAGACCCAAACCATGCAGTAAAATGCTCCAACAACATAATAGTTAACTGTCTTTCCTTCAGTTTGTTGCCCTTTATTGAGTCAGATATTGAGTCCAGTAATAGACAATATAGTCATGAAGTACTAAAGTAAATTATCAGTCTGACAAAAGAATAGTTCTGAGATGAATGACCTTTGAGTACTTATTAAGCAATGCTTCTTTCTACATAAACAACTTTTTGCATTCCACTCCATTTTGACCAAACTGGCAGCACAATCTTCATAATAGTGGGGTCTGAGTTACTGCACAATATCTTGGGGATTTTAATTCTTTTTTCTTTTTTTTTGTGTCACAGCATGGATCCCAGCCTTCTCTCCATGGCACAAACACAAATACCATAAACTTCATACTGGAGATGTGGTCCCCCCCCCAAAGTAGTACACAATTATCTAAGCACTTTATCATCCCTTATGGCTATTATGAACATCCATTTTTCTCCCTCATCTAAGTATGCTCATCTAAGTAGGCCCTCATCTAAGGCATTACAGAAATCTAATCTGCTGTGGTAATTTGCATGCTGGAGTGAAAAGGAATAGGACATGTGACAGTATTAAGAGTTTCCCATAGATCAACACTAATTAAGGATTTTAGAAGAGTCCTTCTAGAAAGGCACCCGACACATTGAGTACAAATACTATATATACTATATAGAGGTATTTGTCCAAAACAATGCTTTCTAATTAAGCATCAGAGCCACTTATAAATATCTTTGTCATGATAAACTTGCAGTTCATCCCCGATAACTTGAACTGCCATTCCCTGTCGGGCATTTGCCACTAGATGTGTTGGCTTTAGCTTCTTTGTTTGCTCCACTGCCTTGAGAGTCTCACATTCTCACTTTCATAAACAAACTTGGATTTGTAGGCTATGAATAACCAAAGGCTTGTTTTTATTTCACAGTGTGTGTGTGTGTGTGTGTGTGTGTGTGTTTTCCTTTATTGGCTTTGTGGAGTCTCTTGGTAATTATAATTCAGATCAGTCACACCAAATGCAGCTGATGCACTCTTAGAGTGAACTTATTTCTCCATTTAAAAAAAAAACAAAAAAAACTCCACGGCTTCCCTTGTGAGCTAATTACCAGTTTTACGGCAGAGTTTTTTCTTGTCGAGGCCACAATCCCTTGGGAAGCTTAACGTGTTGGAGAGATATGGCTCTGTCTACGGTCAGGAATGTAGAAGAAGGGAGGCACTTGACTAGCCTACATGCTCCAGGCCTGCTGTTCCGCTCCAGTCTCTATTCTTGGGATTACTTACCCTTTTAAGTATTTGTGTTTTGTGGTAGCCTGCAGTGTGGGTCTGTATTCATCTTTTCAGATGAACTCCTATTCACATTAATATTGTAACACAGTGCAGGGTTTTTCCATCAGTGTGTCTGACCCACTTGCCCTGAGTTGTAGCATGGGTTTGAAGATTTTTTGTCATGCAGGACAGATGTTTTAACCTTCATCTGAGGAGTTCATCTGCTCTATGATTACACCACAAGTCTTTATGATTATAATGCAGGTTCAGCTGCCTCAACTGTATCCAATGGCCGATGTGAAACAGCACGAATCTGAGGTTTAAAGGTTTTCAGTGTAAAATGCATGCTGCATTAACACCCAGGCCATTTCTTGTGGTTGTGAAACAAGGATTAAAAAAGGTAAACAGGGTCCATTGGTATAAAATCTAACCCTTGTGTTCTGTCCCAGCTTTCAGTAATTGGCTTTTGAAATTGATGTTGCTTTGGAGTTTGTATGAAGAACATAAAAGGGTTCTGTTTTCACCATTGAGCAGTTGTTCTAATTACAATTTCCATTGTGGAATTGAAGACTGAGTAACACGTCAAAGAAATGCAGATACAGTCATACTTTACCAAGGAGTACACGGAGTAGGACAGTAGCGGTTATTCCTAAGACATCTGTCCATTTTTAACAATTTTGGCATAAACAGCCGTGTGTGTGTGTGTGTGTGTGTGTTTGTGCGTGTATAAAAACAGGGAAAATATCATTATGGATGCAATGTTCAAGGTGATTTAATATGGTCTTTCAAAACAGCTTGTTTTGCTTGTTTGTCTAAATGAATATGTAATTTTGGGCATTTGCACCACCAGTTCGAAATACAGGACAGTTTGTATGCAAATAGATTCATTTAGCACCCACAATGTAATTTACCAAATCTAAAACTGACTTCAAGGACCTAACCGAAGGGCAGGTTTTACCTTTACATTTACAGCATTTTCATCCAGAGAAAGGCTTTGTCTCTGTTGAAAAGCATGTCCACACTTGTACAAATAAACAATGGTCTAATAATACCATAAGGCCATGCTAAAAATACTATGACCATAACAAGACCATACTGTGTACCCTGTTACATAGCCATTAATGTGAGGTAAAGTACAGCATTTCTTTTCTCAGTTCAGTGTTTAGCGAAGAGCTGAGTGTTCAGTCTTCATTTGATGACAGGTAGTGACTCAGTGTTCGGACTCAGCTGTTCGGACAGTCAGGGTCAGTATATTCCCCCTGGGTGCCAGTACACAGAAGAGCTTTGATTTGTTTTAAATTTGCATGAGCTCATTTCTGACATTTGAGAACAATAAGGAATCATTCTATTCATGTCTCTGCTGTTAATCAGTGTTCTAGGTGACACATAATTATGCACATAAAAGATAACTTGAATTTCACTCTTGCAGGAGATCCGAACTTTCCAAACATGCAAACAAACAACAACAAATATTTATTTTTTTTCTACTCCCAATGTTGCATGTGGCATCAATTAATCTGAATATTCTTTGTAACATGCCCAATAACTACACACACATGCTTTTATCAAACAACGTGACAAATTCTTCTGTTTATATGAGATCTTATTAAATCAGGGACTTTGTTTTTAGTTGTATCAGGGAAATTCTGTGCTAGGTTTCAGAGCTGAATATGTTTACTTGCTATATCTACTTTGAAGAATTAAAAAAATTGGTGTAAATCATTCATGATGTCAGTGTGATCAGGGTGTGAAAAGGGAACTGGAAATTAACAACAAGAACAAAATAACAAATAGTATTGCTGTGGACTTAAAACTGCAGGGAATACTCCTTGTTGTCATTAAGACTTTGTGGAACAGGCTTTAGCTTTGCAGAGAAAGTTGTGACACATTCCAGGTGTAGTTTGATTCTCTAGTGTTTGTTGTGGATGAAAGAGTCTGAAAGAGGTGAAGAGAGAGGAAATAATGCCTAGGGAACATGTGGACTCAAAACCAGGATCTCTCGCTCATTAATGGAGGTAGTGTGTCACTCCTTTTGAAAGTAACCAGCATGATCTCCAATCTATATATTGTTTTTTACCCTGCATTTCTCCCTGCCTACACCTCGGTGTCTGCTGTGAAGAAATACCAGCTATGGTGTGATGAACAGTCTAGAGATGTGAGTGACAGATCAGGATTAATGAGTACAAGCGTGAAGATCTGGTACTTGAGCAGAGAGCAGAGATTGAGATTTTATTTGATTTTTTTATTGGTCCCATTGTGGGTGATAAAAAATTAAATAGCTTGCAATTCTGCTAATTTCACAGCATTTCAGAAAAAAAAAATCCTTTTTTTGGCTGGTTGACCTTCCGTCCCTCCGTCAGTTTGATGCACTACATTTAAAATTCCTTTAAATGTTCACTTGTTCCTGGTATTTTTGAAAGTAGAAATACCTGAGTGCACTCCTATTCAGCTAGATAGTTTTATTCATTGTGGTCAGTAATAATTGCGGAATGCACAAAACCTTTGAAGAATTGTGTCGCATAAAGGCCACTAAAATCTAATAATAAAAAAAATACTGAACCAGTCTGGGCTTTGAACCAATGGATTCTTTGTAGAATGCAGAACTGCTTAAGAGACATTTCCTCAACCCAAGCTCAGTAATAATGTTTTGAATAATCAGCCCATATTCAATGGTTCTTTAAATTGGCTTCTTCTCAGCCGTACATTTTTTATTGTTACAGACATTTTAGTATGCCAATAGAAGAATAACACATTCTCCTGTTTTTGGCAGAGTCTACAGTCTTCATTCCCCAGGCAAGACTTGTTGTCGAGGAGGACATTGGAGAACTGCTTGTCCCGTTACACAGAAGAGGAGATGTCAGTGAGGAGTTGATGGTTCTCTGCTACACACTGCAAGGTACGTTGAACCATCTGTGCCACTGTAACAAATATAGATTGCTGTAGGAGCTGGGAAGCCACAGTAACCTCCAGTACTTGTTATTGGGATCAAAATGTAGTTTTGTTTTAGGGCATTTTATGACTTTAAGGCCTCTGATTGTTTATAAACTAATAGAAAGTCAGAGCCTAACTGATTTATTATAGGTAACCCTGACTATGAAGAGTTACATGGCTTATTAGATTAATGCTGACATCTTCTATATAAATCCACTATACAAAAACACCCTAGATGTCTGTTAAAAAAAAAAGAAAGAAAAATCCTTGCACTTGTAGTTCGGCATTGCTGTTTACGTCGCAATGCATTCTGGGTAGTGACGTCAAACGGTTGCAATGGTCTTGATTCTCCAGTGACCCTACAGCGATATAAACTTGTCTTCAGTCTTTTGTATTTGAACCCGAGTGTAACATAAGAGAGGAGGCTAATATAGAAGACATTACTCAAAATGTACATGAAAATGAAGATGATCAGAGAGGTGAGGAAGCAAGATTGGGGCAAAATCGATGGTGTCTGTGCAGTAACTACACTTCTATGCCGACAGAGAGTTTGTTGTTTGACGCAAGCAAATGGATTAAACCATCATTTTCATGATAAAACATATTCTAATATCAATCATTTTAGAGATTATCAGCCATCTCCATCATATACTTCATCCTGTAAAATTCCGCTGGCCCGCCAGCGCACTGTCGCCATGATACGAGCAAAACTATGCTATCTACTCAGCTGCTGTGTGTACGAAGGTATTCATTTCTTTGGGAAGCTAAGATTTTTGTGATTCAATTGATGTAAACTGTTTTGAAATATATAATCACAATAGGAGCTACAATCAATGTCTGTCAGACCACCGTCATACAAACACTTATGAAATGGAGGCAACTCACCTCATATGAAGCCTCATAGTAATCCACTGATCTATAAAATCCTAATCCAGTTACACTAGCAAAGGTCCAAACAATCCAATTAGGTAAAAAAAAATTGTCCACCTTTCAAAAGAGACGAAAATCATGCATGTACTCCAAATGGTTCAAGAATAGCTTTAATTTAACTTTTACTTTTAATTTGACCTTGGCTAGGCGTTTTAGGCTAATTTTACAGGAGCTTTATGTCATGATGCTCACGGGTTTGATTATATTTACAGATATCCCCTGTATCACAGCACACAATGACTACAGAATTACAGTTAAAAGCAGCACAGTGTGGCATTCTTTTCATGCTGCAGGAGTTAATAGCTAGAGTGCTCAAGTGCAACCATTTTACATCATCAACACGTAATGGTGGCCTCCGTAGGTTAAAATATGTATTAAATATTAAGAACTTTTTAAAGTAATGAGCATATTTCATGTGTTTCTAACAACGTATTTTAGTAGGAGAGGGCAATTATTGCGTGTTCAGGCCTACAAGTCTTCACGGGGTTCCTTTTAATGTAAGGAACAAAACATGATCGGGTGTGCTGTTATAGAAAAATAATCAGTGACAAGATAGTGTGATACTATCCCAAAGTTTTATCCTTCGTATATCAAGGCAATTTGCAAACAATTATAATTTTTTATTTCTTAACGAACGACACCTCATTCTTTTTACTGGTTATAGTTGTATTTAATAACATTCAATAACACGTCACTGCGGTAACACTGGATGCTCCTTGCAAAATGTTAAATGTTTATAGAAAGCTTCACCATATCCCCTAGTTTTCTTTGTTAGATAATGACCCTTTTTTTTTTTTTTTTTTTTTAAATCAGTTTATTATGAGCCTTTGATTGTGTGGAGCATCTGCCATACAGCTCCAGCTCCCTGCATTGTTCTTATAGAAACAATAACAATATTAGAATGAGTGCATTAATATAAACCTGTGATTTAAATTCTAGCTGAAATACTGTCAGAGCCACTGTTATAGAAATGTAATCAGCACCCTCTGACCGAGTAGATGTTGAGGTGCAGTTTAAATTAACTTCATTTCTTGTTAAAGATTTACACATCATAACTTTTATGAGTTTGTAGCTACTGTTACTTTTGACTTCTAAAAGACTTTTATTGTGTTGGATATAAAAGAGCAGTGTTGTATCTGAGCATTACAAAGTGCTCAACCAATTTTAGCCAAGCAGAATAGACAATTAAATACACGATCCATTAGTGTCATCTTTCATTAATGCTATTTTTAATATTTAAATGTGTCTTTAAAGATGAAAAAAGAAAGGGTCATTATTTATTTTCAGAACACATGCAGCTATATTTTTTTCTTGATTTTTTAAAATTTATTTTCATTTATTTTAGTTATTTGTGGTTTGCTTTGTTCAGTCTTTTGTAACTCTTTCTGAAATTTTTCTGCTGTGTTTGGTGTTCTCTGCAGGCTCGGCTACAGGTACAGCACCCAGCACCGTTCTTTCTTTCTCTGACTACATCTCCCGACCGGAGGGACAGACCAGCGTTCTGCGTTTTGAAAAAGGAGAGACAGAGAATCTTTGCCGCGTGGTGATCATTGACGACTCACTGTATGAGCCTGAGGAAAGCTTTAACGTCTCACTCAGCGTGGTGTTAGGTGGCCGCCTCGGCTCTGAATACCCCAGCACATGCATCAGCATCCTGCCAGACCTGGATGATGGTAGGCGACTGCTCACAAATGCGCCATATTTCTAGGAGATATTACAGATTTTATCAGCAGCTTAAGGCACAAAATGGTAAATAAACAAAACTATAATTACTTGATACTAACAAGTGTCAACAAATGAATAAGACTAACCAAAAAAGATTCAGTTAAATAAATAGGTACTTCAGTACCAGTTATTCTAACGAAACTAAATGCTTAACACATAGCAAACACTATTGACTATTCTCGTCTGTGTTGAGAATAATAACACTAAAAGGAAAACATTAGAATTATAAGATTTGCACATGCTCCACTCTCATGGATATAAAACAATTGCAAAAACAACGCAGGTTTATTTAAAAAATAAAAAAATATTTGTTAAATATAGGTGTGCAATTATTATTAACAATTATTCACCCCATGAAATCATATGATAAAAATTCCCTTAGTTATTCATAACATTGCATAAGACCAAGGAATGTACCTGTGATGTGCGGCAAAAGGTTGTTGAGCGTCACAAAGTTGGAAGTGGCTATGAGAAATTAGCACAAGCATTGAAAATGCCCATTTCTACCTTCAGGACAATAATTAAGAAGTTCCAGTCAACTGGAAATATTATAAATCAACCTGGAATTGGACGTGTGTCTATATTGTCTCAGTATACTGTGAAGAGGATGGTTCGAGTGGCCAAAAAATCTCCCAGAATCACAGCTGGAGAATTACAGAAGTTAGTTGCGCCTTGGGGTCAGAAAGTCTCCAAAACTATAATCCGAAGTCACCTACATCACCACAAATTATTTGGAAGGATTTCAAGAAAAAAGCCTCTACTCTTATCCAAAAACAAACTCAAGCGTTTTCACTTTGCCAGACACCACTGGAGCTTCAAATGGGATCGGGTTCTATGGAACAAAAGGAGGGGAGATGAAACCAAAATTGAGCTTTTTGGCAATAAACACCAGATTGTGTTGTGGTGCACACAGAGGTAGCAATATGGAAAAGTACCTCATGTCCATGGTTAAATATGGTGGTGGCTCTTTAATGTTTTGGGGCTGTTTT
>JAOUWY010000011.1:10133496-10144923 GCA_025728095.1 Prietella phreatophila
TGTGTGTGTGTGTGTGTGTGTGTGTGTGTGTGTGTGTGTGTGTGTGTGTGTGTGTGTGTGTGTGTGTGTGTGAATGAGACAGTGTGAAGCTCTTTGTAGAACCAGTAAGGTTAAAAGGCACTATATAAGTGCAGAACATTTTCTACTTAACAGTAAGTCATTGTTACTGTTATGAAACCATTAGGCTCCACCAGTATGCTATGGGGTTTCATTCTTGGTTTAAAACTATTATGCATGCACACAAGAACACACACTCATTGAAAGGCACATAGGCAGCATTATCCAAGTCAAGTCTTTCATCATGCTGCATCTCTTCTGAATAGCAAACATGGAATAAAGCTGCTCTCGCCATTATCCATTCTATCATTCAAAGCAGGTAACAAAACTAAACAGTTTTGTCATTTGTCCATTTGTGTAATTTCTATTTTGAGCAGATATTGTCTGTTTAGTCCTAGTTTTTCCATAAAAATGTATTTATCAGGCTAGTAATTTGCCAAATTGTTCATCATTACACATTTCATCAATCAGAGTATGTGTTATGTTGTCTCAGCGACGCGAGCTTGAAATAAATTAGCCTCAATGACCCCCAAATCTAAGAGGGTGATGTTCTTCATGATTCCACAAAAGTAAAAAAGAATCCATTTCAAGTCATATATTAAAAGCAAATAAGACAATGTGGATAGCAAAAATTTAAGCTTTTTTTTTCTTGAAAGATTTTGTTCAAATCACAATTCTGTAGAACTACAGAATTTTAGTCTAAAATAACAGATCAACATTTTAAAGTTTTTTTGTCATTTTTTCTTCATAATGACAAGTGCATTCTGCTTAGACATATTTTACATATCAAAGATATTATTTATGTACCACTTTAACATGGATTCATTATAAGCAAGTCTCAGTCTAGTAAATGTTTCTAATGTTCAGTGATGCTCAGCTGTAGTGTGGTATTGTGAAGAATGCAATTTGTGTCTTGTCACTAATGAAAGAAGGTTCATTTAAAAAAATCACATTTAAAACTCAAATAGTCTAATATTATTGTCTATATAAAAGTGAAATATTGTTGTCTATATAAAAGTGAAATATTGTTGTCTATATAGAATATAAAATTTCTTAATGAGGAAAAAGGTTATAAAGGGTTTGCGCACAGATATTTGTACTATATAATAATAGTTGTAAGTACACGGAAAATAAAGATGACATCATAGATACTGTCTTATGACAAAGGTCTTTAGGCTTCTGTGGAAATAACAGAGACACAGAGCTGATAGAGTAGAGGGACATTCCTGTATTTTTCTTCATTGAAGAAAAAAATATTTTTCCAATACTTTTTGCACTGCTTAGGAGTGCTGAGATCTGTACACAGCACCTTTTTGACGACTGAACAGGACTCCTTCTGAAACCAGGTTATAGAGTATCATAGCGCTAAGGAAGCAGCTCTTAGTTGTTGAATATACAATACTGATTTCTTCTGTTTTTGTGTATCTCATACTAAATTGTTTCAGAAATTAAAACTAAATCTAAGATAAAACAAAGGCAACCTGTGTAAACACAAAATACAGTTTTTAAATGATAATGTTATTTATTGAAGAAAAAACGTTATCCAATACCTACCTACTGGGCCTGTGTGAAAATGTATTTGTCCCAGTACTTACTAATTCCCCAAATCTATGAAACTACATTCATAATAGGGTTCAGCTGGACTAGATGCAACCTGGCCTGATTACTACAAGCCCTGTTCAATCAAATCAACAATTAAGTAAAACTTTTTCAACTACATGAAGCTGGTTAAAAAGGCCTTACCCAGTATGCCAAAGCTGAAAGAAATTCCAGAAATCATGAGGAAGAAGGTGATTGAAATACATCAGTCTGGGAAGGGTTACAATGCTATTTCAAAGGCTCTGAGACTCCAAAGAACCACATTGAGAGCCATTATCTCCACATGGAAAAACCGGGCACTGTAGTGAACCTTCCCAGAAGTAGCCAACCTTGCAAAATTCCTCCAAGAGCACAGCAACTACTCATCCAGCAAGTCACAAAAGAGCCAAGGACAACACTGAATGAACTACAGGCCTCTCTTGCATCAATAAAGGTCACTGTTCATGACTCAACTATCAGAAACACACTGGGCAAAAATTGCATCCATGTGGCAAGGTGCTAACACTTTGCTAACCCAGAAGAACATTAAGGCTAGTCTGAATTTTGCCAAAACACACCTTCATGATCTTCAAACCTTTTGGGAAAATGTTCTGTGGATTGATGCATCAAAAGTGATTGGAACTGTTTGGAAGACAGGGGTCCCATTACATCTGGTATAAACCAAACACAGAATTCCACAAAAAGAACATCATACCTATGATCAAGCATGGTAGTGGAAGTGTGATGATGCGGGGATGCTTTGCTGCTTCAGAGCCTGGGCAACTTACAATAATTGAGCGAAATATGAATTCTGCTCTCTACCAGAAAATCCTAAATGAGAATGTCCAGTCTTCATTCCATAAGTTGACATTCATGCTCAAGTGGATTATGTAGCAAGACAATGATCCAAAGCACAGGAGTAAGTCCCAGTGAAAGACTGATCTCCAGTTATCAGAAGTAGTTATTGCTGCTAAAGATTGTACAACCAGATTTTAAGTTTAAAGGGGCAATTCGTTTTTCACATAGGTGATAGGTCATGGATAGGTTCTTTTTGCTTCAATAAAAAAAATTATAAATTAAAAACTATATTGTGTGTTTACTCAGGTTGATTTTGTTCTATGTTGTACTTTGTTTGAAGATCTAAAACTATTTAGTATGTGATGTACACGAAAACAGAAGAAATACATTTTCACAGCACTGCAGTCTTATGTTTCTCTTACTTCACTTTTTTGTCTTCTAGCTGGAGTGGACTACATGGGCATCAGTAAGAATTTGGACTTTGCCCCGGGGGTGAACATGCAAACCATCCGGGTCACCATTCTGGATGATCTCGGCCAGCCGCTTCTTGAGGGCACTGAGAAATTCGAGCTCGTGCTACGCTTGCCCTCGAATGCGATCCTGGGAGAGCTGGCAAAAGCCACCATCTTAATTAACGATTCCATCTCAGACCGTTAGTGTATTATTAAAACCCGCTGTACACACCATTGTATTTGGGCAATTTCTACTCATTCATACATAGAAAATCTATTATGAAAAGTTTGTTTTTATAGATTGAATTCCTTATGAATCTCTAATGTTACAGTGCCAAAGATGCAGTTTAAACATCCTCTTCTGACTGGAGAAGAGCACGACAGATTTCTCACTGCTATGGTCCAGCGCAGTGGAGATATCACACACCAATCCTTTGTGCGTTGTTACACACGCCAGGGATCTGCTCAGGTGTCCAGTGACTTTGAAGAGAGACCCAACACTGATGCATCTATCATCACCTTCTTACCAGGTAAAGTGTGTAGACAGTGCAGCATGTGTGAGGAGTCTGACTTTGATCACGTGCTCAGATGTTTTTATTTGAAAGACAAACACATGTCCAAGTATAACAACAAGAACTAATACTTTACTGTGCTAGCTGTGCTGTTAGACTTGCCTGAATCCACTATGACATAAAAAAAACATTATTTTATAAAAACATACAAAATATAACAGTGTTTAATTAACACATTAAGATGAAGAATTTTTAAAAACTTTTTTATAAATATATTGTATGCAAATATCTTGTCATAAAATTTCTTAATTTCTGAAATTTGTTTTATTTAAATGTGCTCCTATCACGGAGTCTCTTGTTTTCTCATAATGGCTAACAACAGATATTGATTTAGTTAGTACAGTCCTCAATCAAACCCCAGTCTACACCACAGTCCCATCAAGCCTCGAGCACGGCTTGACTTGACCCACCATCCCTTTGGGTACAGGGAAGACATGCATCAAGACTTCTCTCTGTCCTGCCACCAGCTGGTGGAGTGAACTTTCCCTTGCTCTCCAAACGGATGAGTCATTGTCTGTCTTCAAACAAACATTGAAGATCAACCGTTTCACTTACATTTAAATGAGCGCTAATTAAATTGAGTTTTTATTGTTTCTGTTTCTATACAAACTTCTTGTTTTAACTCCTCGCTATCAGAACTTAACTTGAAAGTATTCTTAGATCTTGCATGAGAATATATTTTCCTGGACACTGTAAAGCACTTTTGATACCTGGATATGGGAATCCGCTTAATGCTCTAAATGTAATTTCAGATACACGTCCTGTCTCTTAGAGCTGTGAAACTATCAGGCCAACACAATCTGCCTGTGCAATCACAGCAAGCCTATGCCATTGATTTGACGAATCCAAAAGAAGGTGGCTCAATTTGGAACACCTATGGCAAAGTAGAAGTCAATCTGTTTGGGAACACTGAATGCCCAATGTGGCTCACGGACAGGACAGTCACAAAGGCTGCCTTGGCGCATGATTCAAAAAACAAATCGAAAAGTCTATTCTTTTACTGTGGTATGCTGCCACTGTTATGGATGACTATGTAAACAGTGATTCATGGTGTATTGCAATGAGTGTGTTTCTGTGTGCCTTACGTGAGCACTGCCCTTCAGACCTGGCCTACTTTTCCAAATGATCGGGTACAGAAGGCCATACACTTTGAAATTAGGGCTATGGTCCCTGACAGCAACCCCAGCATTCTGCCATGTATGCAAAATGTCAGACACATTATATGTACCATTTTCTCACAATGGTGTGAGAGTAGACATAAACACATTATCTTGCACTCTATATGATGTTTTTGGTATGCTATGCACTATCTATGAGTGCTGTCTGTTATTATCTTGTGAGGTCATCAGGGCAGATTATGAACTCTCATGACTGTTTTGATTCCCGGCCTCCACTGGATCTAAAGGAAACCACCCTGGCATTCTTGAATGACAGGAATTAGAATAGAATGGAATGGAAAGTTATATACTGTCCACTCCGAAACTATTGGAACGGCCAGTCGTTGTGTTTTTGCTGTGTACTGAAGACATTTGGGTTTTAGATTAAAAGATGAATATAAGAATAGAGTTTCGAATTTCAGCTTTTATTTTCTAGTATTTGTACGTAGGTGTGTTAAACGACATTTTGTATCAGACCACCCATTGGTAGGTGAGCAAAAACATTGGAACACGTGACTGACAGGTGTTTCTTGTTACCCATATCTGCCCTGTTAGATTGATTGTTTAAACAACAAATAGAACATCTACACGGGTGTAGCCTTCAGAGACTGCATTTGTTGTTTAAAAGGATAAGCCAACATGAAGTTCAGAGAACTGACTATGGGAGCAAATCAAGCCATTTTGAAGCTGAGAAAAGAAGGAAAAATCAATCAGAGGCATTGCACAAACATTGGGCATAGACAATACAACAATTTGTAATATTCTGAACAAAAAAACACTGGTGTACTGAGCAACAAGCACCAAATGGGTTTAGCAAGGCCAGCAACAACAGCTTATGACAGAAATATTGAGAGTTGTGAAGAAAAACCCAAAAACCCAGTCAGTGACATCACCAAGGACCTCCACAGGGCAGGGAAGGTATCATAGTCCACCGTTTGAAGAAGATTTCGAGAGCGGAAATATAGAGGCCATACCAGAACTGAGATAAACCTCTACCAAAGTGATGGAAAGACCAAAGTGTGGTGAATGAAATGTTCTGCTCATGATCCAGAACCTACAAGCTCATCTGTGAAACATGGTGGAGGTAGTGTCTGCATGGCTGCTTCTGGAACAATCTCACTAATCTTTATTGATGATGTAACTTATGATGGTCGCAGCAGAATGAAATCAGAGAAGTTTACAATTTACAGAGAAGTGCATCTAAATGAATCAGGGGGAATTTGATCATGCAGTGAGACAATAATCCAAAACAGACTGCCAACACAACAAAGAGCTTTGTCAGGGGGAAAAGTGGAAGGTTTGAGATCAATCACCCGACCTTAACCCAATTGAGAAGCATTTCAGCTCGTAAAAAGGAGACTAAGTGAGAATCCTCCCAAAACAAGCAACAACTGAAAGAAGCTGCAGTAAAAGCCTGGAAAAGCATCACAAAAGAATAAAATGAGCAGTTTGCTGATGCCAGTGAGTCGCAGGCTAGATGTAGTTATTGCAAGCAAAGGATATGCAACCAAATATTAAGTGTTATTTACTCACCTAAAATTGGGTGGTCTGATAAAATAGGTTCTATGGTTTATGTCATTTAACATCTAGATGTAAATACTAGGAAATAAAAGCTGAAATCCTAAACTCTTGTCTCATATCCATCTTTTAATCTCAAATTCAAATGTCTTCAGTGTATAGCACAATCAAATGTATTGACTTTGCTGCTCCAATAGTTTCGGAGGAGGCTGTAAGTAACCGTGGTTCTATGACTGAGCAATGGGCTGCTTCCTCCACTTGGGTTACTTGGTTTGATAAGAATTTGCAGAGGGTAAGCATGACATAGTGGGGGCCTTTTACAGGCTGCACATGTGAAGTGACAGTTACATACTGTATAACGATCAAAATTTAGTTTTTGAAAAGTAATCTGGAAAAACTCTTAATTTCTCATACTGAAAATTGCTGAAATTAAAAATGTAACTTTATAAAAACTTGCTGTTTCAGCTATATGCATGTTTCAGTTTTCCAAGAAGCAGATGATGGAAGACATTTTCAGCAGTTGAGAAAATTGAAGATATTATTTAATTTTAGATTAAATATACAATTAGAGATAAAAAGAGACCTTCATGGATGTATTTCACGGCCGTCCAGTGCATTTCGGTGTCGGCTGTATACATACAAAAGGGGTTGATCCCTCTGATCTTGCTCTCTCAAGGTGATACGGAGAAGCCGTGCATGTTAAATCTGGTGGATGACTCAGTGTATGAAGAGGAGGAGGAGATGAGGCTTTTGCTCGGGAGTGCTACGAGTGACTCCCCATATGGAGCGACAGTAGGCACAAAGAACGAGACATTCGTCAAGATTAAAGACAGTGCTGACAGTAAGAGAGAAAGAAAACACTGTTGTATTTTTATTTATTTTGTATATTTTAAAAAAGAGAATTATTTGTCAGGATCAACATGGGTCTTACAAATACTTGCACTGACCGGGAAGGAGCATTATTTCATCATTTTCCACTTTTAATGCATCAAACTGAAATAGCTATGACATTTATAAATGACACAAGTAAAAACACTATAAATGACAACAAAAATTATTAAAACCACATCACATGGATGTCTTTTTACTGTAAAAGTTTGATTAAGGTATAAACACTTCTAGCTACTGTACAAGGAGAAGTAGATATAGATATATAGATATATATATAAACTAGCTATCAGGATAAAGTAATGATGTTACATCAGCAGTCAGGTATTTATCCAATTTCTTAGAGATGTCCTGATTCTTCAACGTTTCATCTAGTGGTCAATGCAGTGTAATAGATTCCCAAGGGGAAATTTCAGTTGTAACTCAACAAGAGTGTTATAAAAAAACACACCATTGTAGATAGATAATAATTGTTGAAATGTAAAGATTCAAGTTATAGTTCTGTAAAAAATACAGATTGATTTATATTAGTTTACTGATACAAACAAAGAATAATTAACTAAAATGCCATCTTTCAGAGCCAATTATCAAGTTTGCTGAGACAAAGTTGAGCGTGAACGAGCCGAAAGAGTCAGGGAAGATAAGCATTGTGCGGATCCATGTGCGTCGAGTGGGAGATTCCTCCAAAGTGTCCGTGGTGAGAATACACACTAAAGACGGTTCAGCTGTGTCAGGCGAAGACTATCACCCCATCTCTCAGGGTGAGGAAGCTCACAACACTCTTCAGAGTGAAGCTACTGTACATTTCTCTTTTTTCAGCCTTTGTACTGTATGTGAATAATATCTGAGTCTGGATAAGTAGTTACATTAAAACATCCTATGAATTCCATATGTTTAAAACTTTATGCTTGTGCTTTCAGTTAGGGCTGTATGGGATTGATTCGTTCCAAATAATCACTATTTTATACCTTCCTAACTGGCTACAAATAATCTCAAACTGTGGTTAAATAACATCTAAATGAAATTTTATGCACAAGGTTATTTAGGTTATTTGTATGCATGAGGTATTTCTAGATCAATGGCAACCTTAGTCGAATTACAAGGATGTATTCCAAGTCGAGATTTGGCTATAGAAGTGAGCTCTTTTATTTCATTCTTGTTATGGCATAAATGTACAGGGGAGGTTTTGTCCAGAAGCCCCACATGTTTCTACATGTATACCCACACTGAGGAAGCTGGTATTGTATGTGTTCCTTTGCAGATGTCGAATTTAAGGAAGGTGAAACAGAACATTTTGTGGAGGTGGAGGTCCTGTTTGATGGGGCCAGAGAAATGAGAGAGGCCTTCACTGTCCACCTCAAACCTGATGAGAACATGGTGGCCGAAATCCAGGTATAGTGATCATGCTGTTTAATGTTACACTTTGGAGTATCTGTATTAGACATCGCTATGCATAAAAAAAGTTTCAACTGGTAGTACAAGCTTATTATGCTGCTGCCATTGCTTGTTTAATATTTGAAGACACCTTTTTAAAAATTTTTTTATTTAATGTGATTGTTTAATGACACACTTCAACGCTGTGTGAAAGATAGTTGAATAGGAAGGAGACAGTGCTGTTCCTACAGTAAAGCAATGACCTATACTAATACTAATTTCTAAAAATGCATTGATTTTTAAGCCATACGTTTAACATGCATTTTGTTGTCAGATGTAGTCTCTGCATCCTATCACAAAAATGATTTTTGTTTTTTAATGATAAATATATGGATTACCATATACACTCACTGGACAATTTGTTAGAACCACTACACTAATACTGGATAGGACTCCCCTTTGCTCTCAAAACAATCTCAATTCTTTGTGGCATGGATTCCACAAGATGTTCGAAACATGTCTTTGAGATTTAGGTCTAGGTTGACATTGCATCAGCAACTCCTGCAGAGTTTTCAAGTGCAGATTCTTGCTGCGAATATCCCGTTTTACCACATCCCAAAGGTGGATTCAGATATGGTGCCTGGGAAGGCCACTGAAGAACACTGAACTCATTGTCATGGTCATGAAACTAGTTTGAGATGACTTTTGCTTTGTTACATAGTGCATGTGGCATTCAAGCAATGATTGTTTGGTATTAACAGGCCCAAAGCTTGCCAAGAAAACATTCCCCACCCCATTACACCACCTCCACCAGCCTGGACTGTTGACACCATGCAGGTTGGGTCCATGGATTCATGCAGTTGGTGCCAAATTCTGACTCTACCATCTGTGTGCCATCAGACCAGGCTACGTTTTTCCAGACTTCGACTGTCCAGTTTTGGTGAGCCTGTGTCCACTGTAGCCTCAGATTTTTGTCCTTGACTGACAGAAGTGGACCCCAACTTGGTCTTCTGCTGCTGTATCCCATCCGCGTCAAGGATTGACGTGTTGTGAATTCTACGATGCTTTTCAGCTCACCACAATTATACAGAGTGGTTATCTGAGTTTTAGAACCCTCCCCCCATGTGAACATTACCCGAGGCTTCTGGTGTATGTCTGTGTGATTTTCTACATTGCACTGTTGCCACATGATTGGCTTATTAGATAATTGCATGGATGATGTACAGGTGTTCCTAGTAAAGTGCTCAGTGAGTATATATTCCCAGGTACTGTGAAATAAGGTTAAACCTTGGTATTTGTGTTTTTTGTTTATGTTTATATGATGACTAATGGAGAATCAGACTACAATGCTTTATTAATTATTTTTTGATTGGCAGATGTCCAAGGCCATAGTGTACATTGAAGAGACCAACAGCATGGCTGATGTCACGTTCCCCTCACTGCCGCATGTTGTGTCTCTGCTGCACTATGATGATGTCAGAAGGACTATACACAATGCTCACCCACCAGCCGGCTATCCAGTTGTCTGTGTGACGGTATGTTTGTCAGTGCTATCTATAATAGTCTGTAATATATGAAAAGATGCCCTTGTGTTTAGCGCTTAAATGGACAACACAAAATGTTCACTGAATACTACTGAAGCCAAGCCTACGCATAGTTTATGCACAACCTGTTTAATATAATATGCACCACAGTGATAGTGCAGTGTTTTTATAAAAATTTCAAAAACTAACCATCAAGGTTATTATAAGTGTTCTTAAAAGCACACTTGAAATACAAAGGAACAGGCATATCCTTGCCTTTCTTAACTCAAATTGGCAAACTGTTAAAGGACTTAATAAAAAGGCCCACAATATAGTAGTGAGTGTACAGCTTGTGTAACAGTGTAAATTTGCTGTCCCCTCAAAATAACTCAACACACAGCCATTAATGTCTAAGTTGCTGGCAACAAACGTGAGTACACCCCTAAGTGAAAATGCCCATATTGGGCCAAATTAGCCATTTTCCCTCCCCGGTGTCATGTGACTTGTTAGTGTTACAAATTTTCAGGTGTGAATGGGGAGCAGGTGTGTTAAATTTGGTATCATCGCTCTCACACTCCCTCATACTGGTCACTGGAAGTTCAACATGTTACCTCATCTTAAATAACTCTCTGAGGATCTGAAAAAAAGAATTGTTACTCTACATAAAGATGGCTTAGACTATAAGAAGATTGCCAAGACCCTGACACTGAGCTGCATCACAGTGGCCAAGGCCATACAGCGATTTAACAGGACAGGATCCACTCAAAACAGGCCTCGCCATGGTCGACCAAAGTAGTTGAGTGCACGTGCTTAGCGTCATATCCAGTGGTTGTCTTTGGGAAATAGACGTATAAGTGCTGCCAGCATTGCTGCAGAGGTTTAAGGCGTAGGGGGGTCAGCCTGTCAGTGCTCTGACCATACGCCGCACACTGTATCAAATTGGTCTGCATGGCTGGCGTCCCAGAAGGAAGCCTCTTCTAAAGATCATGTAAAAGAAAGCTTGCAAACAGTTTACTGAAGACAAGCAGACTAAGGACATGGATTACTGGAACCATGTCCTTTAGTTTAATGCAGGGGTGCTCACACTTTTTTGATTTGCGAGCTACTTTTAACATGACCAGTCAAGCAGATCTACCTACATTAAAAATGCGAAACATATATTTATTTATATATATACTGCGTATACTTAAAATATATATACACACAATATATATGTTCATGTACCTTGTACAAATGCATGAGTCCTTATGGCACACTACAATTCAATAAATTTTTGGTCAGTACCTTATTCTGATGACTTGCACTGAATAGAATCAGCCAGGGCTGCACAGTAGCTGCTGGTAGCCAGCCTCAAGCAGGCCTCCAAATGATGATGAGTCATTGTGGAACAGTATTTGGACACATAAATAAACAGAGCCAAATAATGCAGTCAGGGAGGTTGTACATTTCCTCATGTATGGGTACTTTTCCCCTGTGAGTAAGTTCCAAAACTGTCCATGAGCCCTGGACT
>JAOUWY010000011.1:10178335-10194032 GCA_025728095.1 Prietella phreatophila
GGACTGGGGGAGGAAACCGGAGTACCTGGAGGAAACCCCCGCAGCACGGGAAGAACATGCAAACTCCACACACACACGGCCCCAGCGGGAATCGAACCATGGACCCTGTTCCATTCAATTTTATTTGAACAATGTCTTATAACAATAAACATAGTCACAGAGCAGCTTTAGAGAAACGCAGATGTAGATCCCTGATGAATAAGCCAGAGGCTTGAGGAAGAAACCTTGAAAGGAATCAATCTAAATGCAAGCCATTCTCTCCTGGGTTAATTCAGGTAGCATAATTATATATCTTCTACAATTGAAAACTGTGAAGTCAGACTGCTGTGAGTGTTCTGAAAGGGTTGAGAATGAAGGCATTGTGAATAGGAACAAGGGATGAGCTCAGGACCATGTTCATGATTACAGCAGGTGAGATAATGTACTCGGGTGTAAATTGTTGTTGGGAAGGACAAATCTACTTGGCTGGCTACAGCAGCAGAAAGTGTAGAAGTTCCAAGTAGGAATGGAGATTCAAGATGCATCAAGCTAGTCCAGATGATGAGAGAAGCCACAGCAGTTAGATGTGTCAGGATCAGGCATCGACATCGTGTCAGGCAGAAAAGCATTCAGAAGTTCGAGGCCACAGCCATCCACGGCTCTGAGCCAAGAGAGAACGTTAACATGAACAGAAACGTTAACATGGTGTGTGATGTGACACTACTGCAGGTGGCACTCCACCACCATGGTGGTAGTATGCGGTTGTCATGGCCGCAGCCTTTGCTGTTTCTAAATATTGAACAAAACAGAAAAGCATCAGGTAACAATAACATGTTGCTTATTAATAACACACCAATGTGCTGTTGCAAACCTAAACATTAATTCCAATTCTGTGCTAGCTCCATTAAACTGGCTTTAATTTATTTTCAGATTAATCTTGCATTCTTAAGACCTTCATAATAGTCAATTGTCCGATTGACTACACTGAAATATTACGAGATATCTACTTAACTACATTTTACTGCTGTACGCTCTGATTGGCCAGCTGGTCCATTGCATTGTGATTAGCCAAAAGCTTTGCATTTGTAAAAAAGTAAAGACCCTTAGCTTTAGCTTTCGACTTCTTTCTTCATTGGCTGCCTTTGGGCGGGATTGTGCTGATAGTGCAGAAATCTGGACTTCGAACAGCGCGTTTCGGGAAGGTCTGGAGCAGTGTTCTGTTCGCTCGAATAAATCCCTTTGGGGGGAAAATCTGAGTTTTGGAACTTTGGACAGCTTATGCATGCACAACAGAAGGAAAAGCAAAAAAGAAAAAAAATCAAGTTATGACCCCTTTCATTTTAAAAAGTATGCTTGATTGGCATCTTTCTGTCCATGAAAATGCCTGAAGCAGGAGAAATCAGGTTTGTCTGGTCCTGTATGTATGAACCTTCTGATGCTTGTTTCACAGGTGTTTGGCAAAATGAGCTTCACAAAGAACTACCTGGTGAAGAACCTGGTGGATAAACTGAGTGAGTTTGATTGTCTGAAGACGTGCAGGCCTCCTGCACCGGCCAAACCAGCCAAAACCGATGGTAAATGTGAGCGACACCATGAGGAGCTAAAACTCTACTGCCACACGGACAGAAAGCCCATCTGTGTGGTGTGCAGAGAGTCGAGAGATCACAGGTAAGGAGTGTTTTTTCTTTTCTTAGTCCAGTAACACACATCTCTGGTTCTGGAAGGCCAGAGTACAGGAGAGTTTAGTCATTTCCCTAATCAAATACCTGCTAAGCATGGCACTGAGATTAGGAATCGGGCATGAAATATATCTTTATTTATTCGGTAGGTGCTTTTAACCGGTGTGACAGAATACAGTCCAAGCATGGAGCCATTAAAGAAGCTGACAGTGATATGTGTTTAAAAGCTTCTACAAAGTGATGAGAAACGAGTGCCAGAGCAGGGCTCCAGGCAAAAAAAAAAAATCCTAAACCCAAAATATTTAGGCACCAAATAAAATTTTCAGGAGCGAAAATATAGTGATGTCATCTGGCATATGATGATATCATAGTTAAACGTCTACCTCAAACTGCCTTTTCTTTCCCCTCTGTTTAAAAATTAAACACCTTTAATAAAGTTAACACTTCCAACTTTTTAACCCGATAAACGTGACGTTAAACCTGTTTCTGTTCATCTATACAGACACTTCAACTGCCGCAGGACAAGAGTGCAGAGTTTATTTATTGGAAACCATACAGGAGTGCACGCGATAGGGCAAGTAGACACAAGGCGCAAGAGGAGATGAGAGTTCAGTAGCCTAACACAACAAGACTTAAATTTTGTTTGTGGGTCACTGGTGACTGGCAGAAAAAACATGGTTGCAAAATGAAAAAGTTAGTCGCATTGGCAACCATTTTAGAGCCCTGTAGAGTAGGGTGGGAGAAGATAATCAGGAGAGATGCAAAAATATCAGTCAAATTATAAATGACATCTCGCAGATGAGGCTTATACATAACCACAGGGAGCTACAGGTAACAGCTCAACAAGAGAAAATAGCACAGACACACACACACACACACACACACACACACACACACACACACGCTTTACTTCAACACTGCTCCCAGCTAAATTGATGATTGCTCCAGTAGACTGTATTATATAATACTGTATATTGCGCAATACTGTATCAGTGTTGAGGAAGCTACTTTGAAACCGTAGCTTTACAAGCTACTCATAATTTGAAGTAGTTAAGCTACAGTCAAGCTACTCTTTAAAAAAAAAAAAGTAGTTCGCTACACTACAATTTACTAACAAAAAGTAGCTATCTACATTGCAGCTATGTAGTATGTCCTCATTGCAACCCAGCTCATGAATACCTGTGTATAATTGTACATAAAGAAAATTAAAAACAAAAAAGAATTCAGATCAATTATGAGTTTATAATGTGCACATAAGGCTACTTATCAATTTAACATGACAATCGTGCTCATTTCTATATGCGTCCTTAAGTTTGTGCTTATACCCCTGGATGTCGTATTATAATCGAAGTATTGGATTTATAAAGATTATGTATAAAAGTGGTGAGGTTTATTACTATTTATTATTTGATTGCTTGAGGCACATGAACTTCGACAAATAAGGCCAGAGGTAATAGGTTTTCTCATTATCGGAATCAGACATCCCGCTCAACCAAGGATAATAAGGGTCAGTGTGTTGCGCTATAATAATTGATACTAAGCCAACAATAATACTTGCAATGATGATGATAATAATAATAATTATTATTATGTTTTTAATGACAGGTTAATTAATTCTTGTGCACATCAAGTATGCAGGGACTGGAGCCTTTATTTCCACTGTTTTAGTAAATATAACATGGACATACCTCTACTGGAAGGCAGATTATCATTTATATAGAGTATTCGCACTATAAATGATCACGTTCATTAATAATTGGAGTCGGAATGCAATGCTGCAGTAGGACTGCAGTTCGCCCATTATTATGCTCAGTGAACTAAAGCTCTTTGTCACGCAGTGCATTTTGAACCAGCAGAATGTCAATGATTAATAAAGCAAATTTTTATCCACCTGTGAAATGTTTGGGTATTGGGCAGCACACAATGCCTGTTGATGTATTTAATGGTTTTCAGGCTCCATGATGTTGCTCCTGTACCTGAGGTTGTTGAGGACATGAAGGTGAGCTGTAACAGTTTCCAGACACCGTGTGTCAGTTTTTAATGCACGAATCAGAAATAGTAATCATAGTAGTAGTTCTGAGTGGTCTACGGTACTGTGATATTTCTGTTTGGATCTTGTAACTTTGCTTTCTTTTGTACACAGGGAGGCCTAAAGCTGAGGCTCATCAAACTAAACTGGCAGAAGTCCATGTGTGGCCGAGTCAAAGCTACAGATGAGCAAGCCAAAATGGACATCAAAGTATGTAAGAATTAATCATGCAGCCTCGTATTGCTTTTTGATGTTTCATTTTCTTTATTTAAATTGACATGTATGTAAGAAATATATATTGCGGCATTAAATTTAAATAACTCCATTACTGTCTTAATTTTACTGCGTAATTCTTTTTCTACATATATACGTATAGAGTGGCACAGTGGGTAACATTGTTGCCTCGCATCGCCAAGGTCCTCGGTTTAATCCTGAGCTCGGTTTACTGTCTGTGTGGAATTTCACATGGCACACCTAAAGTTGAGGTTATAATCTAAGCCAAATTAGCAGCTGTACTTTGTTCACTTCCTCACAGCTAAAGAAGCAGGCTCTGAAGGAAAAGATCGAGGATGACGTGGGAGCACTGGTGCAGTTCCTGCTGGATGAGAAGGACAGACTGTTGGAGAGGCTGGAGGCTGAGGAGGCAGCTACTGTAGCGCTGATAGATGAGAATCTTAAACTGGTGGAAAGTGAGGCAGCTAAAGTAGACAAGGCCATCGCAGAGATTCAGAACCAGCTCAGTGAGGTAGCAAACTTTGAGGTTTGTCTCACTTATGTTTTTATATGTACACATGCATGATGTTGTTTAATCTTGTTTTGAATTCCTTATGTTCAGTTATCTTATGGATGTCTTTTTCAGTGCATCAGCAAAGCATATTCAAGGTATGCAGTTCAAGGTACAACTGTATGTTAAAGCAAAGTTGCAGTTTAATTTGAAGTGTAATTCATTATTGTCAACACTCTTGCACAGGAAAGTTTTGGGTGTGTAAACACTGTTGTGGTGCTGTTTTCTTGATTGTAGCCCCAGTCATGTTAACCTTACAGTACAGGCGGTGAACTGTCCGCCCGATTTCACAGAGTTCACTGGACCCTTTCAGCTCATCTTGTGGAAGAAGATGATGCATGTGCTGCATACAAGTAAGTAAAGACCAATGCCAGCATCCCAATACTGGTTTGAATAAATTAGTTCAGAGACACAATAACTTGCCTGTTTAGATTTATTATAAAAAAAAATAAAAAAACCCTGTCCACCAAAGACAGCTTATGCTGCATGTATTTCACTGTAGATCAGAAAACGTAGAAAGACTCACAAATCAAAACCAAACGATTAGAACAAAGATTTGAACAATTTGCAATTTCTGTCAAATGTTGCATGAATGTTTGCAGTTTAGTATAGTAAAACACTACCATTAGCCACTCAGGCCTGTAACTGTAAATGTGCAATTAACGTAGTTGTTTATGAGCATTACAGGCTCTGACAGAGCAGACATAAGACATGCTTTCATTGAGCCGTTTGTGGTGGTGGTGTCGTCCCCCCGTCCCCCCACTTGGCACACAGAACGTGCCAAGGTGGGAAATTACTTTATTACAATTTGCAAGTAACCACCACACCTGCTGGAGACTGTATCTGTGTAGGAAAATAATCAGTGATGGGTGGGATAATATTCTGATGGGTTTGATGTAAAATCGACACAATTCTGTCGAAGTCATCATGAAGTTCCATCAGAATGATTTTCTGTAACATCCTCTATAGCAGGAGCAGCAATTAAGACCCAGGAGAGATCAAAATAATATTTGAATTTATATCACAGCTTAGATGAATTCTCAAATCAGAATGGGTGCATATGTTTTCTATAACAACAGCATTGACAGTATAGGCATAAAGGTTTCTATAATAATAATTTACATAGACTGTACATATAGGTTTATATTAATGTGCTAATTCTAATACATCATACCTATAGTAGTATAGAGTATAGACACTCCACCATAAGCTAGGGGTTAATTATAAGCAGATTTGTTTCTTTTTAAGAAGTGTTTTTGTTTATCAAAGAACAAACGTATAAATCGTTGTTATGGTGAAGTTTTCTGTTGAGAAAAGTTTATGTAACCCTTATGGAAGGAATCTTAGAAGTTTCCTATCAGGGGAGAGTCTTCAGGATATAGACGATTTACAGACAGTGACAGGGTGAATTTTGGTCTAATGTATGCAAAAAAAAAAAGAGGCTGGTGAGGGAACGACTGTTGATAGCTTCTGTAACATAGGCAAAAGCAGGAACTAACTCATCTCGTGGACGATCCATAACACAAAATTCTAGAATTCAAAATTCTGACGTGTTGCAAATTACTAAATTAAAAACAGAATAACACACTGTGCGCCATGCTGTTATACGAAAACTGGCTGAAGCGGATTATTTTCGTATAACAGCACGGTTTTACGAAATCATAAATAATCAAAATCGTTAAAATTCATCATCTCGCACCCTTGTTGACTTCCTCTAGTTTAGTCTCTTTTGTCATTTAAAAAAAAATACAATGGTTAGGTAATGTACCTGATCCTGTGCCTGCAGTGCCACAGAACCTGACGTTGGACCTGGACACAGCACACCCATCTTTGGCCATTAGTGACTTCGACACAAAGGTGGAGGAGGGCCGAGCACGCTCGCACGAGCCCGACCTACCACGCCGCTTCACTCGCTTCTTTGGTGTGTTGGCTACCGCGCAGTACTCCAGTGGCCAGCACTACTGGGAGGTAGACGTGAGGGACAAGGGAGTGTGGTACCTGGGTGTGACGACAACACGTAGCAACCGAAAGGGCTTCGTTAGTCTGTCACCATCAGCTGGTTACTGGAGCCTGAGCCTACACGACCGCCTCTACGCCAATGAAGAGGACGCACGCGTGCCTGTGGCTGATTATTGGAGCTCTCCACGTGTTGGTGTCTTCCTTGACTATGAGCGTGGCCATGTGGCTTTTTATGACGCCGTCACCATGAAGCGAGTCTATAGCTTTGCAGCATACTTTGACGAGCCTGTCTCGCCCTTCTTCAGCCCCGGCAAGAATGACCCGGGCAGCCGCCTACAGATTTGCCACTATTACTGAGCAGAGATGCCATTTTAGTGCTTTGAGAAGTCGCCGTCCATTGTAAGGGAACCTGGCTGCAGCTGTTCGCTGACTACTGATAATGGTGTGGACAAAAAAATGAAACTGGGGAGAAAGTGGTGCTGTGAGAATGAAGCTCCTGTAATAGAAAACTGCCACTTTCACTGCAGGGATATCAGAAAGAAAACAGCATTCATTGTACCTGCAATCAGAAGTTTTCATTCCTATGCGTTCTTTTCTCAGGAGGTAGGCTGCCAAGGTGTGGCTCAGACTCGGAGCCTCTTCACGGTCTGTTCATGTGAATTAGGCAGTGTAATACTCTACTATGTCTGATCTGAACAAGTTCTTATTACTGTTGGATTATGATGTAGCCTTGTTGACATTCAGGTCACGATGCGCTGCAGGTTTTAAGCTGCTTTTAACATCCCATTTCACCTCAGTGTTGTTCTGTATCCCCTTAAAATGTGATCTTTGACGCAATGGAGTTTAGATCAGTAGGGTTCAGAAGTAGTTTGCTGTGAACTTAAAAAAAAAAAAAAAAAAAAGCTGTAGGGGTATTTTAACTTTTTCTTTTTTAATAATGAATTCCTCATTTCTGTTGAAAATATATACTGATAGAAATGCTAGTGTATAAGACATGATACTTAAATAGTCCAGGGTTCTGAATTTGCACAGGCTGCTATGCAAGGTTTAGACATTTCCATAATAACTATGTAAATAAGGTTTCTTTCTAACTCCCACTCTTCTACAGCCCCAAACTGGTTTGCTGAAGTAAGGCTTGGCTCTGAGTGTGAACTCGGTCAGCTTGGGAAATGTGTGTATTGCTTACGGGGATCGGTGTGTGCTTATTTGAATGTGATATTTGTTTACATAATTAAGTGTTCAAATATAGCTTGTATGATCCAAAATAAAAATGAATTACCCTGTAATTTTTTTAATTTATTTTTTACTGTGCATGTGCTATAGAAATACAATCAGCAATACATGTCCATATATACAAACCCAAGCAGCTCGTCACATCAGTACGTCACATCAAGCAAAATGGCCACATCTAAGCAGAGCTACATATAGAAATCATGATTTCTCTCCCAGCTGAGAGACTTGTTTCTGCAGTGGTGTGATAATAGACCTGTAGTCACTTTATACCTGAATATTCCAACACTATTAGGCCTATATAAATGTGTAGATCAGAAAGACCCTGTTTAAAACCACGCTTCACGTCCAGGTTAGCTTCAGCTAGGTACATCATTGTTACAAATCTTATTTTTTCGGTTTTCCTATTTTCATTTCTTATTTATAACTAAATGTGGATATTTGAACTGAAAAAGTGGTTAAAATGCCTGTCCCTAGTTTTTGTGCACAGAGCTGTGCAGAAGTGTTGGATTATATATTCATTTTCACACGAAAAGACATTAAACAGCAGTCCGACAGCCTGTGATCTGTTCTTCTTCAGCGGACTAGCAGACAGAAAAGCGATTGGCAAGAAGGCATTATTAATAGCTATTCTATTTTTCAAAAATGAACTCATTTGTTGTGTCGTGGGTCTAACTGCTTGTAACTGCTTTGTCTGGATGTTCTTCCCTTCTGTTACGTATGTAATAAATGTGTCATAGCCACATTTATTTTCATTCTATTTTGTGTTTTTTCTGTTCATTTTGATTTTAACATTGCAGATCACTGCATTTCTTTTCTACTACATAACACCGGAAAGTACAATGAAATGCAGATTTCTCTTCCTCAGCTCGAACACCAGCGTGGTTTTCTACAGCAGGGGATCGCACAATTTATATATATTTTTTGCAGCCAAGGACGCCTTAAAATGTCCACAGAGCACCTCTTTATTTTTTGAACAAATCCAACTATTTCAATATTAGGCTTATTATTAATAATGTCTTATATTTGGCTTCTTATTGGAGCTGTAGAACGCGTTGTTAAAATTGCCATTAGATTGAAGTTGGTGTTATTGATCAGCACACTAGATTTTGTGTTCATGAGGTTTGGATTAAATCATGTTCAGTTTGCAGACCAGTTAAACAAGGAGATTATAATAAAATCTCATGCTTTTGATAACATGGGTTGGGCCTGTGGTTTCACTGAGACAAGCTCCAGCATTGGTTTAAAAAGTCAATGAGGCTTATTTTGGTGTGTGTGTGTGTGTGTGTGAGAGAGAGAGAGAGAGAGAGAACTATTCTAAGCCACAGACAGATGCATAGATGTTTAAATAACTTTATATTTACAATTTTTAATTACACACTGTTAGAATTGATCAGTGAACACATTGAACATTTCATGTGCTGTACAAGACTTTTATTACGATTTGTAATTAACAATGGGTTCTAGTTTATGTTCTGGAAGCAGTTAGTGATGTGTGTGCACGTGTGTGTGTTGGCCATCTCAGAGATGAGGTTCAGCTATTTTGCTCTCTTTTTACTAACACTGAATTATGGAAGACAGAAACTGACTATGGATCAGTCCTGTTGCTCAGAAATTAGTTGCTTTGTCCCAAATACTAGAAAGTCTAAGCTTAGTGTCCTCACTAACAGATCAACTATTTTAAGAACGCTACAATGCATAGAAGCCATTCCCGTAAAGCACTGCAGGCAAACGTCAGCTTTAGCACTGAGAAATAATGGAGAATAGTGCGCTGATTTACACAATGTGCAATAGGTCAGGAAATAAAGCGTAAAATGAAGCTACAGTATCAGCAGCATGTTTAGTGTCCCTCTGTGTTCCGGGTCCAATTGAACCAAGAATGATGATGTCTTAAAGTCCCAAACATGTTCTTGTACACTGTAAAACATTTCAGGTGGTTAAACTTTGAAATAAATGTTCACCTGTTTAAACGCAACTTGAAGAGAACATTTACTACTCAGAACATTTGTTTCGACTCAAAATGTTAAAACAAGTCAGGATAATGGGTTACTTTTAAGTTTAAATTTTGAAAGCTTATAAACTTGAGCTCAACATCCAAAACTTAGGACGATTGGAGTTAAAGAGAAGAAACAAGTTCACACAGTGCAATGGGGCTGTCCTGTTTTATAGTGTAAGATTTTTAAAAACTTGTGAATGAATCTAAGGAATGGAATAACTCGTCACACACACCCACACAGAATTGGGGACCTGCCTGGAGGAATCTAAGGACTTGAAGCCTGATCGTCATGGAAAACACACAAGCGTATAGAGCGGTATGTCCTCACTACTGAACCACTGCTCTGAGATGACTGACATGTCACAGAAATACTCATGTTCATTTACAGTTATCAGATGTAACAAAACTGATTAAAAATAAAAAATTGTTAAAAAAAAAGAAAACAGTGCTGGAACAGCCTCAATGTGCATAACTTTCCCAGCATTTAACTGTAGTCCAGAAACAAAATGTTCATTAATCAACAGCTACACACAAAATGCTTTCACAAGACACTTCCTTTAACACACACACTCGATCTGACCGTAATGAGTGTAAGTGGTAAAAATAATGAACTTCTGTTATGCCCTAAACAGCACCTTATACCTCAAGACAAATGAATGAGACGCTGAAAAGCGAACAGAAAAATGGATAAAACACACAAAAAAACAAACAAACAAAAAAAGACATTATTGAAAGCTTTGACTGGTGAGAATTATGCGGATTAGGTATAGAGAACTGTACAAAACATCAAATAAATAAAAACAATTAAATACTGATCAAAAAGACGGCCTTTCCACTGCCACAGTATGCACTATAATGCAAGCTGTATAAATGGAAATGATTATTTACAACGATACTCTATATATAGGACTCAATATGTGCAAACACATAGCAATGTGATTAACGCAACATTTATCTGAACCCTGCATTTTTGTTGTTGTTTTTTTAATCATCTCCATCACCAAGGGTTCTTTTCTTTGTTACAGGACAACTCTAAACATAAAGTTGCAGAGGAAATAGAAACATAACTCTTGCTGTTAACACAGTACTCACTCGATTACTTTGAGCACTACACCTGTACAGCTGAAACGTAACACCAGATCAGAACATTAATCAGGGGATGACAAGAAGCCAAAGTGTGGTACATTTACAGATTACATATAGATTCTCACACACACACACACACACACACGCATATTTACAGACACTGCGCATTGATTCAAATACACAGGCATAAAATTCCACTGGTGTTTGCACTCAAAAGACAAAGTGTGAGTGTGTTCTGGGAGAGACGGGAAGTAAAGCTGTCAGAGGTTTTAGTTCTAATGTCTTTTTTTTTTTTTTTTTAATTATTCTAAGAAACTAGCAAATCTTCAGAAAGGTAACTGGATTTAAAAATGCAAGTAGATAATAAATAACAGATAATTCTGTGTAATTTTGGTAATAGTGTTCATAATTATATAATGCACCAGTATAATTAATTCCTTAATGACATTTAAGTATCAGCATTTATTACAAGTGCTGTATTATGAAAATCCCTGAAAAAAAATATTTATGAATTTGAATTGAAGAATTTTCAAAATTAAGCTGCAGGATGGTGCATGCGCTTATGTACTTGTAAGTTCTGTAATTAGGTTGCAGATAAATTTTTACAGGTTATAGTGGAATTAATTATAGAACCCCATTTTTTGGGAGCCATTTTAAAATTTCGTTCTTGCTTTTTTCCTTTATTTATTTATTTTTTTAACAAAAGTTACCAAAGTGCAGAAATGATAACACTAGCTTTATGACTGCATGCTATGCACAAATTCTTGTCAATTTTACCAATTTCTTAATAAACCTAGAAATGAATTATTGTACAATGTGTGCTTATTATATCACTCTCCCACATCCACGCTGAACATTCATAAGGTCTAGGTCGCAATTATAAGTAAAAACTAATAATAATTAATAATGTAAAAAAAGTATTTTTTGGAGCACTGCACTGTGAAAGAATAATGCTCTTGTGCTTTCTGCTCATCGTATATAGTTTGGTTATGGGGTTTGAGCTTAGCTGAACGTGCAAAACAGTAGGCGAGAGAAAGCAGTAGAGCTGGAGCACTACTGCAGGTAGCGATACACTTTAAAGCAGTGGTTCCCCGAGTCTGCAACAACCACGTGACCTTCAGACGTGAGCGCCAAACCCTGCGGCCCATACAGCGGGTCTGCGCTTGTGTTGATGTAGGACAGGAAAGAGCCCGAGCTGTCAAACACCTGAGAAAAGAAAGAAAGCGCACTTTAAAGTTGGAGTTAGGAATATCACAACTGCCTATACTTTCATCGTCATTTCTGCTAAAACATTTAGGGAGGGGAAAAAAAACATTAGTTACTTGTTGCTGCTGAACCAGCTCTGTTATCATTTTTTTTATTTAAGATTGTATTTATGCATGAATTATATACACACACCACATTACATGCATTAGCCTACAGTGTCAGCATGATGGCACACTTCATTTTTATCAAGAAAACGAATGGTCAGATCTAATTACAACACAGTAGAACATTTTATCAATCCATTAGGAATTAAAGACAGTGAGGCATGCTGTAGGAAATTAATCAACAGCTGGTGTGATGCGTTACCACCCCAAAATTGATTATATTCCCCAAACAGCAGATCCTGAATTGTTATATTTATTTTATAAACACAACAATTACAATATTTTATTAATGAAAGAATGACAGTATACTTTTAGAGCTACATTTAACATTGTGGAATGTCTGCAAGGCCAGTTAGTTCATGCTATCACTTGTGATCTAGCAAATATTCCTCACCAGCCTGTCGTTTACCCTCTCTAAATTAATTACAAATCATACAGCTTGTTATGTTATGAAGAAACCACAAACTGCACAGTCCTCAGTCTTGAAGACTTTCACGTGTTGGAAAAAATGGCAGTTACAGCTCTCTGTTACAAAGCACTGACACTAGAGATTCATTCCAAAAATACCTAATAAACATCACCTTACAGAAAACTACACCATAACAATTACATTTTATATCTACTCATATAAAAGTGCCTGCAATACAAGTCCCAGTGTTATAAATAGACAAACAATAACCTATGGGTGGTTCAACACAGGTTGCTTGACCATTTTTTAATTTTCCTAAATTTTTGGAGCGATTACTTGTATGTATTGTGATTGCAAAATAACCAGGGTTTACTTTGTACTTGGTTTAGATATGACTGCTATCTTTCTGTCATGGTATAGAACAAATTTTGGTTATACAACTGCTTATTTCTTTTTGTTTCTCTCTGTTTTATATCTCTGTCTCTCTGTTTTTTTTTTTACTCTGTTTAGATTTGTTTCTATTTCTGTAAAGCTGCTTTGAGACATTGACTATTGTAAAAAGCGCTATACAAATAAAATTGAATTGAATTGAATTGAATAAAGAAACCTCAATATCTCGGCTCAGAATAGTCCTAGCTAATTGGAACAAAAGAAGATCTTTAAAAGCACATTACACGGCACATGTACACATAAACATTTTGCACATTCTTGTTCCTTAGATTAAGAACTTAAATCAAAATGTAAAGCTCAAGAATGCTCACCGTTCCACTTCTAGGGTCAATTTATCACTGGAAGGTTTCGAGTGTCAGTCTTAATTTTGTTTAGGTGGTATCTAGGTAAGTATAGTGTGCATGCAGAACATTTCAGGGTTGAAACATATGTCTTTTTGAATGTTTTCAATATTTAAAAAATTTCCCTCACTTTAGGGTTGAATATCTCTGGTGGGGGACTAGATATGAATCTGAAAGTGTCACAGAAATAAGTTCCCTATACAGGTACTCTGTTACAGAGCTAGGGCCCTGGTCCCCCAAAAAAGATATTCAACCCAAATGTGAGGGGAATTTAAAAAAAATTGCAGTCTCTCACCCCTCACTTAAAAAAAAGAAAAAGTCCCAAACCTGAAATGTTCTGCATGCACACTATAGTTACCTAGATACCCCTAAGAGAAATTAAGACTGACACTCGAAACCTTCCCATTAAAAATTAATGAGTAAATAAGAGTGGAACGGTGAGCATTACATTTGGACTTAAGTTCTAAGTCTAAGGAACATAAATGTGCTAAATGTTTATAAATGTACATGTACCGTGTAATGTGCTCTAGAGATTGATTTTTGTTATAATGAGCTAGAACCGCCCTGAACAGAAATATTGAGGTTTCTGTAAACAAAGGTATAACCAAAATTTGTTGTGTGCCATGACACAAAAATGGCTGTTGTAGTTAAACAAAGTAAAAAATAACAAATCCATGGTGGTTTTGCTATGCCAATATACAGAGATAATCACTAACAAAAATTAGAAACATTGAAAAATGCTCAAGCAACCAACTTTACAATTATCAGACCACTTGAGATGGACTTCGGACAGAAAATTGAAAATGATTCATTACAACTGAGTATTCAGCAGCACAGTTTTACAGTGCATCCGGAAAGTATTCACAGCACTTCACTTTTTCCACATTTTGTGGAATGTGACACAATGTGACAAGTTTGTTTGAAATCTACAAACAATACCCCATAACCTGCTCCAGAGCACTCTGGACCTCAGACTGGGGTGAAGGTTCCTCTTCCAACAGGACAACGACCCTAACTTCTTTCACGTTGTTATTATGGAGTATTGTTTGTAGAATTTTGAGGAAAATAATTAATTTAATCCATTTTGGAATAAAGCTGTAACATAACAAAATGTGGAAAAAGTGAAGCGCTGTGAATACTTTCCGGATGCACTGGATCCTTTTTTAAAATAAATTTTGATGTTTATAAATTAATTGTTCATGTATGTGAATTCACTAAAGACAATAATTTTGTTGCTTTGCCACATTATACCCAATTTGCCTAAAAATTAAGAAAATCTTCATTGAAATGTTGCTTGCTGCTCTGCCGGAATTACAGCTCTGTGTAGCTTACATAACCAGAAAAGGTTTTTCTGTGTGGTCACTTTACAGACTCAAAAATTGCACAATGGGATGGATTCCTCTGTAGAACTGTAGACAATGAGACAATATTATGTTCTTTTAGCCTTGAACTTTCATTCTACAGCTCAACCCCTACAGTATCTCACAAAAGTGAGATCACCCCTCACATTTATGTAAATATGGGAAATAGACGTATGAGTGCTGCTAGCATTGCTGCAGAGGTTGGCGGGGTGGGGGGGTCAGCCTGTGAGTGCTCAGACCATACGCCGCACACTGCATCAAATTTGTCTGCATGGCTTTCATCCCAGAAGGAAGTCTCATCTAAAGATGATGCACAAGAATTCCCGCAAACAGCTTGCTGAACACAAGCAGTCTAAGGACATGGATTATTGGAACCCTGTGCTGTGGTCTGAAGAGACCAAGATAAACTTATTTGGTTCAGATGGTTTGTTTGGCGGCAACCAGGTGAGGAGTACAAAGACAAGTGTGTCTTGCCTACAGTCAAGCATGGTGGTGGTTGTGTCATGGTCTGGGGCTGCATGAGTGCCGCCAGCACTGGGGAGCTACAGTTCATTGAGGGAACCATGAATGCCAACATGTACTTCGGAATGCCTTTGGAGACTTGACTGCAGGGGAGTATTCCAGCATGATAACGACCCCAAACAGACCTCCAAGATGACCACTGCCTTGATAAAGAAACTGAGAGTGAAGGTGATGGACTGGCCTTTTTCCAGACCTAATCCCTATTGAGCATCTGTGGGACATCCTCAAATGGAAGGTGGAGGAGCACAAGGTCTCTAACATCCACCAGATCTGTAATGTCGTCATGGAGGAGTGGAAGAGGACTCCAGTGGCAACCTGTGAAGCTCTGGTGAACTCAGTGCCCAAGAGGCAGTACTGGAAAATAATGGTGGGCACACAAAATATTGATACTTTGGGCCCAATTTGGACATTTTCACTTAGGGGTATACTCATTTTTGTTGCCAGTGGTTTAGACATTAATGGCTGTGTGTTGAGTTATTTTGAGGGGACAGCAAATTTACAC
>JAOUWY010000011.1:10301186-10312968 GCA_025728095.1 Prietella phreatophila
AGTGAGAGTGTTCTTGTTTGGTTTCGTTTTGTTTGTTGTTTGCACTCTGTAAATAAAACTCACCGTGCTTCGCCGCAGTTATGTCCTTGCTTTATTCCGGCGCCATCGGCGCGTTACATTTTACACCAGTATTCATAATTAATTATAACTGCATTTATGTTATATATCATACACACTACCTTATAGTGGCTGGCAGACATCTGTTTAAATAAGTAGATAAAATTGCATGCCTTTCTTCTTCTTCTTCTTCATCTTCTTCTTCTTATTATTATTAAAAGTAATAAAAATGTTTTAATTTCTAAAGAGCTATGGGACACTTTAGGGCCATGTGATGAACGTTTATATGTAGTGGTAAGATGAACTCATCATGCTGTTTTCTTCTGTGAAGCTCTTGATGTGCATATTTTAGCCATGAGAGTTTCCAACCCCGGTCTTGCAGTCAGGAAAAAAATTAAAATGTGCAGGGCAGAAGGTCTCTAGGACCATAGCTGAAAGCTGTGGTATGGGACTTTTACAGTCAAAGGCAGAGGCATTTTTATCAACCCGCTTCACAATCCAGTTTTGTGCCGCATAAACACTAATATTACAAATTTCATATAAGGATAAAAGGTTGGTAAAGTCTGGACTGCATAACAGCTCTTTACTTTAAACAAATGCCAAACATTCTGGAGAATAGAGGCAGTGGGAGCAATTTGTTGCAGGCATTATGGATTGTGCTTATTTCCTGCTGTCACTGTGGACCTCAGCCACACAAAAGAAGAGGTGAAATGATATTCACTAATACATACATCACTCTCCCACATCCATTCATCTTGCTCTCTCACTCCCTAGCACGACTGAGGTCAGAATTTGCCAGACTTGGAAGGCTGACTAACATTTGCAATAGGTAGAAATGGGAGCTGCAACCTCAGGGTCATTGTTTACAGCATTACAGCTGTGCAGTAACAACTGATATTACATGCAATTAAATAGCTCTGGGGATTAATAATGCTTTGTATTTGATTCATACTAAAGGTAAAGCCTTTGTGGGTTGAAACGTTTGAAAAAAAACCCACCCAGGTTTATGTAAGTAGCAACTATGTCTGACTCGTCGAGGCATGGATTCCACAAGACCTCTGAAGGTGTGCTGTGGTGTCTGGCATCAAAACATTAGCAGCAGATCCTTTAAGTCCTGAAAGTTGTGAGGTGGAGCCTCAATGGGTTTGGCCAGCACATCCCACAGATGCTCAATCGAATTGAAAGCTAGAAAATTTGGAGGCCAAGTCAAGACCTTGAACTCTTTGTCATGTTCCTCAAACCATTCCTTTGACAAGGGCCAAATTGTGATGGTTAGATGAATGGTTCAGAGGATCTCCAAAACTGCAGGTCTTGTGTGGTGTTTCCAGTATGCAGTGGTTAATAGCTTGTCTGGTCTGATTTTCACAAAATAGTGCAAAGGTTCATGCTGGCTATGATAGAAAGGTGTCAGAACACACAGTACATTGCAGCTTGTTGTGTATGGGGCTGAATAGCAGTGGATCAGTCAGAGTGCCCATGCTGACTCCTGTCCATCACAGAACATGCCTATAATGGGGATGTGAGCATAAGGACTTGAACAGTGGAAGCCCTTTTTCACATTTTCTTTTACATCATGTGCATGTGAAATGCTTACCTGGGAAGAGATGGCACCAGGAAGCTCTATGGGAAGTAGGCAAGTTGACAGAGGAAGTGCTCTTGCCAGTGGTCTGCTGGGAGACTTTTGGTCCTGGAATTCATGTGGATTTTATTTTGACAGGTACCACCTACCTAAATATTGTTGCAGACCAAGAACACCCCTCTTTCAGCAGGATAATGTGCCCTGCCACACTGCATTGTTCAATATAATTGTTGAGTTCAACACACACACACACACACACACACACACACACACACACACACACACACACACACACACACACACAAACTGTATATGAACAAAACTATTCATAGAAAAAATTCTTTCTCACGATCAATTATCAGAAATGTTGAAAAGCTTTTCATCTTCTTAACCTCACACTAATGCTATATTTCACATCCAGAAGTATGTGTATATAGTGTCAATATATTTTACAGTGGTTAAAATAAAAATAAAAAAAGAACGCCAAAGAAACCAAACACAAATTGATTAATTCCTAATGTGAAGATTTTCCTTGTTTGAAATTCACCTTCAGCCAAACCACATAATCCTCCTTTCTATTTTACTTTGGCCATTTCACCAGACAGCAAAGGAAATATAAGGACCTGCCTTATATGGAGAGAAAAGGCATAATTATTAACAGACACCACAAGACTCTGACTCAGCTTTAACACACATGAGTAATGACTCAAAAAAAATTCAATCCATTAACAAAGAAACTATTTAAATCTTTCTGACTTCAATCAGATACAATAATCCATCAAGTGATTTGTGGCTCATTTGACCCCGAGCTTAATGGATGCACTTTTCTTCATGTCAAAGCCAGCAGAAATGAATCAGTCTCGTGACAAGATTTACCCAGAGATGTATTATAAGTAGCATGTTATATTGCAAATGTTTTTTTTTTGATAATTAAAACAAGTTAAAACAAGTTGATATTTCATATTTTCTGTTAAATGTCTAATTTATGCATCTACAATTGGGTAGCAATTTTTGTTTGTTTGTTTTATTTAAATGTCAGCTCTAGAATAAAAAAAAATCTAAATGTTTCTGAGATTTTGGGGGCAAACACATGATACAGTAATGCACTTGAATGAACTTCATGAACATATTTCGCTTTAACAAGCAAATGAATGTAACCACAGTTAACCATTGTCATGACTGAAGAAAACTTTCCCTTATAAGGTAGAATAAAATTACATTCAATCTTCATTCTTAATGTCACTTTTATAATTAGCATTTCCATTTACTTAATTGCTGTAAAAATGCTGTAAATATACACTAATCATTTTACAGCAAAATACTGTTTTATCATTTTCCAGGATTGTACTCTAAATGATCAGGCAATTACAGCAGTGCTTTGGTACATGGAGGTGAGAATGGTGAAAAAAAGTCTCTTTGTGTCAACATCTGCAAATTAGAGGATGATTTTTGTGTTCTCCATTTTAGTGACTATTTTAGGCCAATACAAACCCTGTTTGAGTTTAACTTATGCTAGTTAAAATTTAGCTTTAAGGCTTTGATTTAGTTATTATAACCTACTGTGTTTAAATCCAAGAAGTATCAGGCTGGGTCCTTGAGAAAGACTCTTAACTTGGCTGCCAGTAAAATAGTGTACATTTTATAGTACCAGAGCTCAGCTTCACATGCTGTTAACTTTTAACCCCTGCTCAGTACTGGAACTGAAAGACTAGTCTAATGTTCAAAGGGCCATATTCAGTGTTTGTAAATTAAAGCATATGCAAATATTTACGTGGAGAATTCTTTCTCTGAATACACAGTTGCTTTAGTGGGCTTTCTGGGTGGCCCTTTCAGATGATTAAAATAACCTGCATGCAGTTCACACATCTAAGAGAGGTGTCTGAGAAGAGGTTTTTCAATAGCATGTAGATCACTCATTTTAAACACAAGTACTTGCCTTTAAGCACTGTCAATATGTCAAGTTGCTGTCAAATTTTACACATTGCAACCTAAAAGCAAGAGACAACTTAAAAATATACAAATAAAAATAAAGACTATTACTACATTATGTGAAGTTGGCAAGCATTCAAATTATCATGTAATAGAAGTCTAATAACTGACCAATGGATTGCTGCATGAACAGTACTAAATGTAATTATTAATGACTATATTATAATTATTATATTAATTACTGTAAATATGTCTTAATTTAACAATATTGCTTCCACCCTCATTATTTGCAACCTATAATATTGGAAAAAATGAAGGAAAAAGTATACACTATTCCTGGAAAGTCTAGACGGCAGCAGGAGATTGAACGTTTAGTTAGAGAAAGGAGACAGCTGAGGAAGCAATGGAGAAGAGCAGTAGAAAGTCAGAAGGAGGGACTCAATCTCTTACAAAGGGTCATAAGATAAGCTTGCAACATTGTGTAGAGCTGAGTGCCTACTGAAACGCTACAAAAAGAAGGAGCGTACGAGAACTAACTTTTATAAAGACCCATTCAAATTTGTAAAGAAGTTATTCACCAGTGAGAAGAATAGCATACTAAAGGCATCTAAGTTTGAGCTGGAGAGATATTTGGAGGAATCACATACAGATTCAAAAAGGCAGGAACCTATGTCAGTTCCTTCATACATTCCACCTATCAATCCAGCAGAATACAAAATGGAGGACTGTGTACCTAAATGGCAAGAAGTAGAGCAAGCTGTGAAAAAACCAAGGGCTTCATCATCTCCAGGGCCTAATGGAGTTCCGTACCCAGTGTTTACTTGACGCCATGACCAGGTGCTGTGATGTTTGGCCTTAGCATTGGAAGACAAGCACAACATGACCAATAAGTTGCCACCTGTTCCATCAAAACAGTACATACAAAAGACAATATTCCTCCGCCCAGGAAAGCAACCACCACGAAAAGGTGTTAAAACCAATCCTTGCCAAGGACAACAGGAAGCTACTAGAGACTGGAAAATGCTCGCAGATGTTGATCAACGGCTTATTTTTCCACCTGAGATTGACACCACAAACCTTCGACCAGATATTGTCTTGTGGTCTCGGTGAGCATGCCTTGTTCACCTGGTAGAGTTAACAGTGCCATTGGAGGATGCTGTAGATGAGGTGTATAAGAGGAAGAAATTGCGGTATGCTCAACTACCCACTGAAGTGGAACAGCGAGGATGGTGAATCAGGATGACCCAGACACCAATATATTTTAGAAAGAGCCTTCCCCAAACACCATTAGGTTTTCGAAAGAGCCTTCCCATTATACCAATAGGTACAATACTCAACATTTTGGAGAGACCTTGGTCTCACAGGGTCCGCTGTTCCCATCGATGATTATCTCACAGTTGAGCAACTTGGCTCAACTACCCATATAAATGGCCCATCTTGGGTCTCTCTTAAAAATTAAGGCCTGCATCTGTGTTACTCCTGATTTTTTCTCTTGAGACAAGAATCCTCCACACCTTCAAGTGCATTATGAGTGAGTTTCTTTCACATTTTTTTGTATTTTTGTTTTATAATGATTTATTCCTTTCATATTTGCTCTACATTTCTGCTTTTCTATCTGGTTATACTGCTTGCAAGTATTTTACCCCCTTTTCTGTAATCCATACTTAACAATATCATTATAATATCCTTATATTATCCTTCTAATATCCCAATACTCCTTTTATTATTCTTATCATGTTCTGTTTTCCTTCTGTATGTGTGTGCGTGGTGGCATTTGCGCCTTGCTTATCTGTGTGTGTTGTGTCTTAGGTGAACGTCAGCCCAGTGAATTCTCAATAATATTACATACTACTCATACTAGGTCTCCCTCGTGTTTATTTCATGTATATTTTATATACAACACTGAGTTGAATGGGGGACGGAGGGGGGTGATGCTGGGACGCCAGAATCACCCTCAATCCCTCTTGAGGTGTCGTGGGCTAGTCGACGAAACACTGAGGATGGAAGTTGCCCACTTGAAGACCCCAGAGATGTACCCTACTTAGCTCAATCCAAACGTTGTGTGTGCTGATGTGCTAGGGAGAACATAAGCTGATCCCATTACACTTCAGCCATCAACACCAGACAGAAGGACATTATATGGAAAGAAGCGTAAATGGATGGAGACACATATGGATCACATTAGTTTACTTTGAAGCTACATCTTAGTTGATGCTTATCTTGGTGAGAGCATGAAGTTTAACATCTACTCTCATGTAATGGAAATCATGCACTTGATCCTGCACTGTCAAGCCAAACTACATTTTAACATCTAGGTAATACAGAAATATAACTACGAAAGTTACAAATAAATTATAAATTAAGCTAAATGTCATCAAAACGTAATTTTTTTTTATTCAGACCTTTTCTGGTTGCTGCTCAGTCTCAACAGGCACAGTAAAAATTTCCACACAATTTTGATGCAATGTGCCTGTTCTATTTCATGGCTGCATCACCATTATCAACCAGATTTGGGTCACATCAACCAAACTACCTGATCCAACAAGCTACTGTCAGCAACTGATTAGTAAACCTAAACTTTTTTCTGTAATTGAGATATAGCACAAGAAAATCAACTTCTACAAATACTGGATATTACCTTCTAATTATATGTGTTTATGTCATTTCTGAATACAGCCCAAATAGAATAACATGTATGAGGAAGTTTCAACTGCTAGAGCTCATATATGACCTACAGTAAAACTGAGTTTTTCACACAGTAATCTGCAACTTTTTTTTTACTTCCTCACTTTCTCACATTCACATACATACATACATACATATATACATGCTCACACCCTCTCAGTCTCTCAGAGTTCAAGGCAAGGGGAGTCATAAATTGTGAGGTGCTGATGTGATGTGTCAGGCATATCTGATAGAGCTTTGTCTACCTCAGCATGGAGGACATGTGCCCTGGGAGAGGGCAGTGCCTGTCAGCATCTCTCACTCAGCGCTATCACTTATTGCTGCTGACAGAAATAAAACATCCCACATATCAGAAAAACACAACCATTCTTTTTTTAGGCTCATCTTTGTCTTTTTTTTCATGTAAAAATGTATTGGTAAAAGAGTTCCTGTGTGTTTTATGAATATCATAGACAAGACTCTGGTGTTGTATTTCACTTGGATACAGTAAAAAAAGATGTGCAAATTGTGCAGATTAGACCAACTTTATGTTAAGTCTGACCAGTTCCACTTTCCCTAAACCCAGTGAAGCCTAATTCAGAGTATATTAATAGAATGTTCAGTATTTTACGGGTTCTACGACTGGTAGACTTGAATGTTCTTGTGAAAGTATGTGATGGTATGGTTTAATAATACAGTCAGGGGCAAAAGGAAATACCCCCTCCTTCAATTCTGTTTTTATTTATCTGGGTCTAAATAATAAACAATTGTTTGGTCCTCACCAACTTCTATTAAAAAATAACGAATCTCACATGACCAAAAAAAAAAAAAGATTTCAATGTGTGGTATTTTTTTCAAAAACTTAAACCAACAAACCAGGTGGGAAAAATAAGTACATCTTTCCTATTTCCACAATCTTAAGAGAGTAATTAGCAGCCATGTGTTACTAATGAAATGCACAAGATTAGTTAATCATCAAGAAGGGTGACTGCCTCTATAAGCGCAGAATGTTTGGCAGCTTCGTGTTCTGGAGCATTCAGATGTGTGCCTACATCATTCCAAGACAAAAGAACATCAGCCATGACCTCAGAGAAGCAATTGTTGCTCCACATCAATCTGTGAGGATTTATAAGGTCATCTCCAACAATTTGGAATTCAGAATTTAACAGTGAGAAGAACTGCTTACTGTAGATTTGTAGGTTATAACTTACTGTAGGTTTGCAAAACTGCATCTGAACAAACCACAGTTCTGGACCAATACCCCTTGGACTGATGAGACCAAGGTGGAGATGTTTAACTCAAAATACCTGCAAAGGTTTCTTGAGCCTTTAATCTCTCAGTCTGGTACAGTACACACAATCACAATCAAGGGGTAAATGAAAGTCAATTTTGCATTTCATTTGGAAATCAAGGTCCCAGAGTCTGGAGGAAGAGTGGAATGTCACAGAATCAAAGTTGGTTGTGAGGTTTCCACAGTCAGTGATGATTTGGGTTGCCATGTCATCTGCTGATTGGTCCACTGTGTTTTCTCAAGTCGAGAGTCAGTGAGCGTCTACCAATGGATTTTAGAACACTACATGTTTCCATCTGCTGATGAGCTTTATGGAGACACTGATTTCCTTTTCCAGCAGGACTTGGCACCTGCCCACAGTGCCAAAACTACTAGTAACAGGTTTGCTGACCATGGTTTTACTGTGCTTGATTGGCCAGACAACTCACCTGACCTGAACCCAATAGAGAATCTGAGAGACACCAGACCCGATAATACAGACGAGCTGAATATAGCTGCTATCAAAGCAACCTGGGCTTCCATAACACCTCAGCAGTGCCACAGGCTGATTGCCTCCATGCCACACCATGTTGATGCAGTAATTCATGCAAAAGGAGCCCCGACCAAGTGATTACTGCATAAATTAGTCTGAAACATACTTTTCAGAAGGTTGACATTTCTGTATTATAAATTCTTTATTCTAATATTATTCTTGATTTCCATGAGCTGTAAGCCGTAATCATAAAGGCTTGAAATATTTCATTTTATGTGTAATGACTCTAGAATATATGAAGTTCCACTTTTTGAATTAAGTTCAAAATTAAACAGCAGGAGGAGGGTTTTCCACAATATTCAAATTTTTTGAGATGCACCTGTATATGGTATTGCAAGTTTAGTAAGGTTAGTGAGGACTTTTTGATTGAGTACGATGTACCTGTCTCATGTTGTATTTCTGGTAGGCCTGTCTATCATCAGGTAACTAAGCTAACTTCTGTCACTTTAGCTTTATTCTGTTACTTGATCATTTTGTAATGAATGCAGCAGTTAACAGACATGTATCTCGCCAATGTTGGCACCACATGCACAAAATACTCCGCACTGACATCACATGGAATTTGTTTGCTTATGTGGAAGATGTAACTACAACTTTGATTTATTACACTGTTAAAGACTGTGCTTATTATTCTGCTTTATATTTCTTCATTCATTCATCTTCAGTAAGCACTTTATATTGGTGAGGATAGTGGTGGTTCCAGCACCTATCACAGGAACACTGGACACAAGGCTGGAATACACCCTGAATGGGATGCCAGTCTATCACAGAGCACCATGAACACATGCACGGTCACACAGTCATTCACACTAAGGGCAATTTAGCATAACCAGTCCACAAGAATCCACTTGGATGATTTTGAGAAGTGGGAAGAAACCAGTGAACCTGGAAGAAATCCACTTGGACACAGAAAGAAGATATGAAACTCAGAACCGACTCAGCACGGTTATGTGTCACACTTATTCTGTTTTTTTATACTGTTAGAAACGTTGGAATATTTATTTAGTTGCTGTGGGTTTTGTCCAGGAATGTATTACTCATCAACCAGGATACAACATAATTCGGATACTATTTGGATACTAAAATAAATGAATGATGAAATAATTGTGTTTCCAGCTAAACAACACTTCAAAAAAGTAGGCTATGTTTATTATTCATATTAGAAAGTGATAGAGTGTGATCTACAGCACCAGAAATTGAGGCTTACAACACTGTCAGGTTTATATGACACATCACTCTCAAGCATGGATGAAAAAAGAGGAAGAGTCATTGGACTGAACATCGTGCTGATGTATGTGTTCTATATGGAATGGTGCCATAAATATATTTTTACATTAAGCTTATGATTTAATGTAATCTTGTTATTAATTATTTATATAGATAATTTTTTTAATGCCATCATTAGTCTGAGTTATTAATGTCAGGCTATATTATAGTTATTTTTATGTGTAATAATACATATATTCAAAATTTCCAAAGCAGTAAAACACCTCATTTTAATTTCAGTTCACAAAAAATACACAAATCCTTGATTATAACATAAATTAGTATTACAGCTGCAACTTTTAAAATGAGTACTCTAAATACTCTTAGTGTTGATTTCTAGAGTGTTGAACTAGTACTACAGTACATACTGTGCCCTCCACTATTATTAGCACCCTTGGTACATTTGAGCAAAGAAGGCTGAGAAAAATGGTCTTTATTGTTTAACCTTTTGATCTTTTGTTTTGAAAAGCACAAGAAAATACTCCGCTCTAATGGATATCAAACAATTGCAAACAAAACACGGTTATCAAAAAAAAAAATTGTTAAATATAGGTGTGCGACAATTATTGGCACCCTTTTAGTCAATACTTTGTGCTACCTCCCTTTGCCTGGATAACAGCTCAGAGTCTTCTCCTATAATGCCTGATGAGGTTGGAGAATACAAGGCAAGGGATCTGAGACCATTCCTCCATACAGAATCTCTCCAAATCATTGAAATTTCGAGGCCCACTCTGGAGGACTCTCCTCTTCAGTTCACCCCATGGGTTTTCTATCGGTTTCAAGTAATGGGACTGGGATGGCCATTGCAGGAACTTGAATTTGTGTACAGTAAACCATTTTTGTTTTAATTTTGATGTATATTTTGGATCAGTGTCCTGCTGGAAGAGCCAATCATGGCCCATTTTAAGCTTTCTGGCAGAGGCAGTCAGGTTTTCATTTAATATCTGTTGATATTTGATAGAGTCCACTATGCCATGTATCCTAACAAAATGTCCAGGTCCTCTGGCAGAAAAACAGCCCCAAAACATTAAAGAGTCACCACCATTTTTAATCATGGGCATGAGGTGCTTTTCCATATGACTACCTCTCTGTGTGCGCAAAACCCTCCTCTGGTGTTTCTTGCCAAAAAGCTCTATTTTAGTTTCATCTGACCATAGAACTCGATCCTATTTGAAGTTCCAATAGTGTCTGGCAAACTAAAGATACTTGAGTTTGTTTCTGGATGAGAGTAGAGGCTATTTTCTTGAAACCCTTCCAAACAATTTGTGGTGATGTAGGTGAATTCGGATTGTAGTTCTGGAGACTTTCTGACCCCAAGACACAATTAACTTCTGCAAGTCTCCAGCTGTGATCCTTGGAGATTTTTTTGGCCCTCAAACCATCCTCTTCACAGTGCATTGAAACAATATAGATACACGTCTTCTTCCAGATTCATAACATTTCCAGTTGACAATTGAGATTATGATATCAGCTGGTAGTCATGTTGGTCCAATAAGAAATCATACTCACCAAATGGCTCTCACAACATTCTCAGCTAGACAAAGTCTTAATATCATGGAACCTTTGTTGCAGCAAAATATATTTTCAAAATAAACACTGAAAACACCCCCAAAAATTTTTTAAAAGCAAAACATTAAGAAATTGGTCTCTCAACATAACATTACTGAGTTGGTAACCATCTCCATGTCATTCACACTACCATTAGAAGTTGTTATAGTACAATGGTTTTGAGGAATGTTTGGCAGACAGAATAGCAGAAGACCATGCTCAGTATAGACACTGTGTGTTGTGATAGTGATGAACACAACACACAGTGAGAATGTGGAAAGACCAATACATAATACCAGAATTAACTTGAAGTAGAAGTAATGATCTAATAAGATTACAAGATAAACATAATTGCATTAACCTTGGAACAAAATTTAAAACCCTCATCATTTGAAAATGATGAGGATCATCACTGACTAAGTTCTCGGAAACAGTAGAAAGCTGTGTTTGTATGATTCTAATTTTGAGGGCTTGGTAAGACATTTTGAGCTTCAGGGTTAATAAAATAACAAGAGCAGAGGTCTTTTTAAAAGAAATGTGCAGAATGCTCTTTGCTTCCAGTCATAGATCTGGAGTTCATTACCAACAATGGCCGCTATCAACAAGAATTCATATCTTCAGTTGACAATTAATGACTGAAATGATGGTCTGGGTTGAAAGTGAGTGTTCCTGACACCGTATAACTTAAATTTCATTCCAAACATCATGGATGGGAAACGCACTGAGGAAATTATACTTGAGTGCATGTAGATAATGTATCAACATCTTAGTCAATTTAAAGTGAAAGAATGCAGCCAAAAAGTGAAAGCAAAAACACTGCTAATTTAAAATGTACTTAAAAAGCAAAAAATAAATGTTTTAACTGATTATACTAAGCTACTCATGTTTTCATGAGAAAGGCAATTCAAATAATATA